>JAQGBZ010000164.1:0-132391 GCA_034687125.1 Neelides folsomi | reverse complement strand
ATAAATATTTATTTTTAGATAAAACTGAAGATGGAATTGTTCCCAACATTCAAGAAGAAGTCGAACTTGAGCTAATTAATGAGGTATTAATTATAATGATAAAATTAATATTTTACAGTAATGGAATAATTATATAATATATTTTAATGCTTTATATTTTAACAGGATGCGAACATCGACCAGAAAAAAGAAACAAAAGTCATGTTAAATATTCCGATCGCCACTAAAAATTGGAAAACGGCGTGGGCAAACAGAAGACGTCCGCAATTGAAAAAAGAAGCTTCAAAAGATGCTGTAGTTAAATTGCTAGCAGACCAAGTAAAAGCTAAAACAGAGTTCTACAAAAGGCAAACCGAATTGGCTGAAGAACTGCATGTTATGAAAATGAAGACGGCAAAACAAAGTACGAATATTACTTAAAAAAAGGAGAAAATATGTAATATAAGCTTCGCATTCAATTTATTTTTAAGTTAGAAATAGTTGTTTATTAGAGCTTGCCTTATTTCATTGTCTCGACCTGTAATAGAATAAATACATTTCCTCCAACTTCTTGAAATTCATTACAATTAAAATTTTCACAATAAAAATTAATTAATTCGCTGTGCTCTGGTGGTTCTTTGTCTCCCAAAACGGTGGCAATGTTGTGTAAAACAATGACGGCGGTGATCATTTCTGGAATTCTTTTTATCTTCATTTGAATGCCAAACTTTAAGGATGGAAATCTTCGTTTTATTACTCCGTTTGCTCGTTCAATGGGGTTTCTTGCCTGTATGTGTGCAGTGTTGTAGTTGATTTCTGAGGGTGATGTTGGATTTGATATTGGAGTTAATAAATAGCGTCTGCAAGGGTAGCCTGCATCGCCAATTAGATGACCTTTGTCGTAATTTGTCTCTAATTTTGCTCGAATCTTGGAGAAGTCGAAAATTGTACTGTCATGAACAGATCCCGGACACCGCGCGACCACATCGAGAATTCGCAAATTTGGATTTGAAATCAATTGGACGTTGATGGAAAAAAATCCTTTCCTGTTTCGAAATGGTTCTGCTTCTTCTCCTTCCGGTGAATAAATTGGTACATGAGTACAGTCAATAGCTCCAAGAATTCCAGGTATTTCCGTATTGGCAAAGAACAACTTGTAAGAAGCTTCTTTTTCTTCTTCAGTTGATGAAAATCTTATCTATTGTGTGCTTAAACTTGCAATAATTGGAGTGACCTTATGTATTATTGATCTGCACGTTGACTCGCTCACGCCGAATAAATCTCCAATTAATATTTGAAAGGTCCCAGTTGAGTAAAATCGAAGAGTAATCAGTAATTGGTTCATTGGCGTCACGCTTTGATTTCGATCCGATGTGTATTCAAGTCTCGCTTCAATCTGTCAATAATAATTTAAAATAAAATTTAAATTGAACGCTTGCAATATAAATTTAAATGTTAATATTTAAATGTTAATTATTAAAGCTCACCAATTCTAAAATTTTCATGACTGTTTGTTTATTCAAGCGAAATCTGGCTTTAAAATTCTTGTCGTTCATTTCGTCAAAAGGATTTTTTCTTCTTTGAAATTCTTTTGCTAGGCGAACTCCAAGATGCTGAAGAATCTCGAGCTGAAGATTCCATTTGCAATATTTTCACTATCTGGATATTGAGAATTAATCGTAAATTAATTGTCATTTATAAAATGTAAAAATGTGTATTAATTTATACCTTTGATGATATTAAAACGAGATAGTTGACTTTCGCGAACCTCAGGTGCAAAATTCCCAAATGAAAATAATGTGAAAATGTTTAATTTTTGTATATTAACATGAGCTGGATGTTGAGGAATCCCAAAAGTTGACTCTTTGGCCCTTTTAAAGTGCAAATGGTATATAAATGTACAAGTTAAAATCTCCCGTTAAATTTTAACTTGAGAAATTTGAGGGATCAAATTTAACCTCTGGTTAGCGGAAATTAGTCTCGAGTTAGCGCTAACTTGCGGTGGTAGTGCGCTATTTTTACTTAAACTCCGGTTAACTCTTAAACTCGGTTTAAAAAGTTTGGTAACGTATAAGTATTTTATATTTTATAAATTTATACTCAGTGATGTCTTTTCTTTAAAATGTTTTTATTGTTAATTTTTTTCAATAACTCAATCTTATTCATTATAAATGTGAATTATTTAGCAATGTAAAAGAAAAGCAGTGAAAAGGGAATATATAATCAACGAATTTTTTCTCAACAAATTGAGAAAAAAGGATTCGCAATATGTAATTTATAGATCTAGCATTTTCTCAACATTCCCCTTTATTTGTTATGCTATTGTTGATTACCTTAAAATTAAAATTATTTACATTTATTTATTATTTTAAATCATTAGTTACCATGAAATTGAATTTGTTTTCCGAAATAGGGCGTTTTTGTATTAAGCAAGCAATATGATTTTCTTCGCGTTTTATGATCATGAATAGAAGATGATGTAGTTACATAATTCTTAAAATATTCAGGAGTAAAATTACTGGTTTGAATTCGATACATAATAGAAAGAATTGACTTTTTATATGAATTTGGAACATTTAACCAGCCTAGAGTGTTTTACATTTCAAATGAAACTTTTTGAAAATCTCTATAAAACTATTTTTAATTCCAATTCAAATTATATGTTTTTTGCACAGTGCCATGGATCCTTTGTCTCACTTGATTTGTGTTTTCCAGATAGTATGAAAGTTTATTAAATGCATTTTATTCGCGTATGGATAAAAATGTAATATATGTTATTGCACAATTATAAATTATTACCAGAATTAAAAGAAATTTACCTATATTTGGTATATACGCTTATATACCTATAAACCTCGTTATTTTAAATTATTAAAATATGTATTATTGTATACTAACTGGTTATTTATTGATTATTTAAAAGATTTGGTGCATATTTGGTATACATATTACATTTTTTTGAAATCATGACGTGAAATCGATAGGCTACAAAGAATCTTGTATATTGAATCAATTCAAGTCCTTTTTCTTATATAATGTGAAATTGATGGCATGGAATTACAATAGAATATTATATTAAATTGGCATAAAGCATGTCGAAACTTGCTCAATTAAATTTCTCATGTTAATAATTAATTCGTCTTTTAGAATTATTTTCATGATAAATTGGAAAACTTACCTTAGTTGTATTTGTTGTAAATCATGGAATCTTATCCAGAAAGCGATTCTTGGAGGCCTATTTTAAGCTTTAACTCTTTTCACATTGTATTCAGTTGTTTTTTTTTAAGAAAAGATGAAGGAATCTTTTTATCAACATTGTGATATTGTGATCGTTGAAATGTTTTAAATGGGCTGAAAATAGTTTTTGCGACTTATCTCGTTTAACTTTATTTGGAGCAAAATTGGTAAAAACGACATTTGCAATGGGTGGAAGATGGATTCAAGACGGTTCCATTTTTTCATTTTTTTATTTCAATTTTATTGTCAATTTTGAAGAAATGAAAACCGAAGATTTGAAAATGTATGAAGTTTGTAAACTTCACAACGGAATTGTTGCAACCTCTCTTGGAATTTGTGTTAAATGCCTTGAAAGGGAAAAACGTTCATTTGTCAGAAAAATTTTAAATGAAGAAAGATTTGGCTGTGAGAATTGGAAAGAAAGCTCTTTATATGAAAACTCAAATGAAATAAAGTCAAAATCTTTAATTTCTAATAAAATGGAATATTTAAATTTAAACAATGCTAACTTTACTCAACGATTAAAGTAAACAATTTTAATCAATGTATTTTATATGTTGTTACATTTTTAATTACAAGTATTTTATTTGAATAATTGTATAATTCAATTAATTACAATTGATTATTTAATTCATTGTTAAATTGTAATAAAGTTAATCTATTATGTTTCTATTATGTTTCAAACTAGATGTTTTTCCTCAACCTATTCTCTCACGCTTTGCCTTAAAAAAGAAAGTTCTTTGGGAAAAGCGAGCATTGAAAAAGGAAGAAAATATTTATTAAGAAAAGTGTTCAATGTTGTTACACTTGAGGTAAATTGTCAAATCAATTGATCCATTTATCAATTGTACAGCGTGACACTAAAATGTGTCCAAAGTTGCGCTTTACCTGCCAATATTATAACAAACTAGATCAAGCTAGAATAATATCCACTTATCATTCTGAAAGGAACAACTATACTATAGTATATTAGCTTGATTTAGTTTGTTATAATATGTTAGAGTAAGCGCAACAAATTTTACGGTTAAGCTACATGTGTCTTGAGTCTTAATTATTTAAATAAATTAATTTTAAAATTAATTTTTAATTGCATAAAATTACTTTATAATAAATATTTAATCGTGATAGAGGCGACCATTCGTCTTTAAATCTAACGGAGAATTTGATGGGATTCTATTCGATCTTTTGAAAATTTTTCAGATGAAATACAATTTCAAGTTAATTTATAAAACAATTAAATCACTATTAGAAATTAATATTATTTTAGGATTATATATATATCAAAAATATATCTTTCAAGTACTAATTTTCATATAAATTTTATCTAATCTAAAAAGCCTAAGAGGTTGACCATGAATATTGGTTTTTTAGAATGAATATTTTCACTCCTCCTGATGGGAATTGGGGAGGTCGTGAAAAGAACGGAAGTTGGAACGGAATGATTGGTTTGGTCCATAGGAAAATTGCTCATATTGGAGCTGCGAGTTTCTCAGTGACAATCGACAGAGCAAAAGCTGTTGATTTCACTGTGGCTTTTCACGAAGAACCAACAGGAATTTTAATTCCAGCACCAAGTGAAGGAGAAAAACTTACTGTTCTCATCCGTCCATTAAGACGCGAAGTTTGGATTTCCCTCTTTATAACTATTTTCATATTGGGCCCTTCTTTCCATTATTTTCATACAGTGAGTCTCGCCATTTCAGGAAATGAAAAGAAAAAGAAATCATTTCAAAAAAATATATCTGATTATTATTGGTTCATTTTGGGATCTATTTTACAAGAAGGCGAGTTTAATTAAAATGTTTATAGTACGAAGTACTCGTATATTATATTTAGAATAGGAATAAACTATAAATAGCAAATAAAATACTTTTTGTATTTAACTATATTTATTTAGGGATTTCTTCCCCGCGGTGCAAATCAGTTACGACTCGTTTCTTAATAGCAATTTGGTGGATGGTCACATTGGTCATTGCGAATATTTATATTGGAATTCTTGTGTCATATCTTTCAGTACCAAAACTCAACAATTTGATTGACAGTTTGGAAGATCTAAGCAAGCAGAATGATCTTAAATGGACATTTCGAAAAAACACTGCTCACCAAACATTATTCAAAGTTCGAATTTTATTTATTTAATTTTTCGTCTATCATAGTCAATTTATCAGTTTTAATATTGAGATTACATTAACCAAATAAAAATTATTAATACAATTTCAAAAATTCTAATTTAATTCATTTTATTAATCAACTTTTAGTCCGAATCAAGCTCGGGGCTTTATAAAATCATTGGGGACAAAACTGATGAAACTGATTTAGTTGATCTTGATATTAATGGAGAAAATCGAGTACTTAAAGGGACACATGCTTTCATTAAGGTTAATTATCGCTATTAAATAATTATTTGTATTCTTCTTACAAATAGTACAAAGTACTTTTTGCTTACTTTTGTAAAATGCGGGTACCAATTTTATTTAATATGTAGGAACTTTCTTATTTGGACGTTATAATTGGAAATGATTTAGCTGCTTCAAAAAAATGTCGGCTCACAATTGCCAAACACACATTTTTCACAGTTGGTTTTGCAATGGCCGTTCAGAAAAAAAGCCCAATACTCCCAGTTTTCGATTACGAGTTAATTCAAAACAGCATTTCTTTAAGTTTAATTTATAATTGAATAACTCAATTTTTGGTAACCTTATTCATGAATATTAAAATAATAAGATTAAAAGGAGATTGTTTTAGGATTTCAACAATTGTTTCGACTGGTTTGATGGAGAAAATAAAGGAAATTCATTGGCCCAAAAACTTGGCATGTAGAGACGCAGCTCATTACATCGTTTCCACAAGATCGAAAACGAGGAAATTGGGGATCTTAGGCGTTCAGGGGGCTTTATTTATTTTGATCTCTGGAATCATAATTTCGATCATAGCGATATTCATTGAACATTTTTTTGCAAATATGGAGTACATCAAAAAAACAATTTTTGGAAGATCTTTGTGTAATAGTCATTTTCCATTTTTAAAATGATTGAAACAAGATACGAATTGGAACTCTAGTAAGTTCCTAATACAGTCAATGTCGGTTATAGTCAAAATCCGGCTATAGTCAAGCACTTGCTTGGACCCAACCGAGTCAAAGACTTCGATTATAGTCAAGCCGGTTATAGTCAAAATTCGGCTATAGTCAAGAAATTATTTGGTCCAAACTTGTATTTTTTCCGTATATAGTCAACTAATTCAACATTAAGTGGGGAATTATGAAACTTAAATAGATAATAACGATAAAGCATGTAGGTACATTTGTGCAATCATTTAGTTGATTCCTAAACATCAAAACAAAAGCGTATTAATTTAAATCCCATCATAAATTGTAATATCTTTTATGCTTAGATTTTAAAAATGGGTAAAGGAACTAAATTATCGTTATCTCAAAAATTAAAAATGCTAAATGATAGATTTAAAAGTCGAAAGAAAGGTCATTTGTGCAAAACTTGTCTGCTCCGAAAGCGCTTTAAGTAAAATGGTTAAAAACCGAGCTTCAATTGCATCATCTATTTCACAAAATCCGGTAATAATTATTAAATATTAAAATGCATTGTATGCTCAATATAATGAATGTAATTACGAATAAATTAAAGGAATTTTATGAAAGGAATCAAAGAAGAGAAGACTGCATTGCTCCAAATGCCACTCAAAGCTCTTCTGACTTGGTTTCATCATCACAAGAACCATAATGTCCCAATGAGTGGAGCAATTTTACTTGAAAAGGCAAACCAATTTACAAAAGAACTTAAACTGGATTTGAAACATGGAGAACTCAGCGCATCTTGGATTTCGAGGTTCAAGGAAAGGCATTCACTTTCTTTACGTGAAATTTCATGAGAAAGTGGATCAGTAAAGGACACATATCACTTGTCTTATGAAACGGGCTGATGCAATACAGTAAAATTTTCATATTTAGCAAATCATTATCATTTCCAAGTTTTAACACTTCAGTCATGATTATATGTAGGTTACATCAAATCTAGACTGCTGAAAGTATTCAAATCATCTTAAAAAAATTGATCCATACGAGTCTCTTTTTAATTTTGAAACATAGGGACACAACATATATTATACACTTTAAAATATTTAGCAAAACATTCATAAAATGTTTAATGTTGCAATAAGTCAATCATATATGCTAAAATCATGTATACAAATTACAGCTTGTTGAAAATTATAGGTGTCTTAATATTAACGCTATATTAAATAAAATTAATAAAAATGGCAATTATAAGTAAACAATCATTACTTTTCCCGTTATTCAAAAAAAGAATTTCTATTTCAATTCCAATTTCAACAATGTCACACAGAAATTGTTCACTTTGTAATTGTACAAATTCGTCCAAGAGGATTTTAAGGCTGAAATCTGTAAACTCGTCAAGAGTCAAAGCATATTCGTGTTTTCACGAAATCGAAATCGACACAAATAAGGAGGTGTGTGGGTATTAAAATTCTAGAGAATTTCTACTACAGAGGATTTGACCTTGTTTCCCAAACTTGATTTAATGGACCTGAAATTATATACGCTTGGCACGTATCAAACAAAGCAAGCAATTGAGTATTGCAAGATAAATTTAACCTAAGAAAAGCAGCTTTTAATCAAAAGTCACACTTCAATGAAAACCCCATCCTCTCGGTTATAACTTCTCGATTTGTTGGAGCAAAGAAACACAAAGTTTTTGTTCAATTCAGGACCGATGTAATAACTGCCCAATGAGTTCGTTCATTTGAGTGTTTGTCCCTCTTAAACCTTCTAATGATAAAAACTTTATTACTGCTCTTTGTTCAATTAAATCAAAATCATAATTATCCATTTTAACTTTATTAAATGCGTCTTAAAGATAAACTAATAAAATTATCGTATCTCATCAATTAGCATTTTCATATACAATATACATAGATGAATGGACTTTTTGGGCAGTATACTACATGGGTATCAAGCCGGTAATTATTGCTCCTGTAAAGTTGGAGCAAGGACAATGGAAACATGTTCTCATATTACGGCTCTTGTTTGGTTTCTTAGATTTGGACGTTACAACTAGTGAATTGAGAATTCTAAATGCATCCAGTCAAATCAAACGATTATTCCACAATTAATGCAATTTATATAGGTAATTAAATTAACAAACGCTTAAAACTTGAAATAACATTTTAAAGTAAAATGTTTAAAATTCAAAAAACTATTTTATTTATATTTTCGTTTTTTTCAGATTCAAAGCCTTAACAATGATAAGATATTTTTTAACACGATTGTATATTTATTAAGATTGTATAATTTAATTAATCTTTTTATTAGTTGTAATTTTCTGTCTTGTCTTTTCTCAAATATTAATTTTTTAATCTCTTTAATTTCTTAATTTCATTGTTGTTTTAAATATTATTATTGTACATATTGTTAAAAGCTAATAAATTGTGTTATCTCCATTTTATATAAGTCGAAGAATTCTTTCCTCTCCTTTCCTTTCACCGCTCCTTTCACCTCTTCATCACTTCTAAAAACCTCACCTCTAAGATGTTGGTTCAAAGGTCCAAATAAATAATAATCGCTAGGAGCAAGGTCGGGGGATGGTCTAACTCAAGCTAATTAAAAGCAGCAAGCTTATTTTTAACTTGAGCAGCTTTATGAGGAGTAGCGTTATCATAGGAATGCGGTGTTCCCGTGAAAGCTTCATTCTCCTCTTTTAAATGAGAGCTCTTCGTAAATTGATGATTGTCTTCAAATATTTTACATGATTAATTGATTTGGCCTTATCTTCATTTTTCTTTTTCGGTGCGAAATATTCGATGAGAAGAATTCCTTTTTCGCCCCAATTAATATCATAACTATGACCTTCAGACACATTTCGGGCCAGAAGCCATTATCAACTTGGGTTATGCCGAATCCGAGAATCCGGTGACCGTTTGGTCTTATGGGAACCGGAGCCGGAGTCCCATAATCGGAGTCCGGATTCCGAGTGGCTCAAAGGAAAAATCGCCGTTTCGTCTTACCATGGATCTATTTTCGGAGTTTGATTTTCGGATTGTAACTATAACTGCATAAACTTTTCGGAACCTCATTAAAATCTCTCAACACTCCGGGAAGTTTTTAATTGGTGTAATTAAAGTATAATTAATTAACTTTAAATTAGCTTTTCATCTTTATCTTATAGTTTGGGCATCTGAGAAGCTTTTGATAAGGTGAGAACTTTATTATTAATATTAATTAATGTTAATTAACCAATATTAAATAGTACCTTTTTAGCAGCAATAAAATATGAAAATTGATGATAAAAATTGTGAAATAGATGGCCTTAATCGAAACATACTCTGAAGATGAAGATGTAATGGAATTTAGAAGACGTCCAAAGGTCTACCGGGCTAGGATCAATTTCCAATTTCAAAAAGCAGACTTCTTGATAAGATTTTGAGTTACGACCGTCTAGGCTGAAGACATCTTGGACCGAATTGGACATAATTATTTTGGTTATTTGGAGTTAATTAATTAACGAAAAATTTTCATTATAAAAGTCCTGTTATATTTTACACGGAAAGATTCCGGCCAGATTAGCATTTGCAATTCAGACATGGGAACTTTCTCTTAAGAACGCCAAATTCGCATTCAATATATAGTCTTGTTCTTGCTAGAGCTTGATTAAATCTTTCAATCCGTTCTTCGTAATTTGGTTGTTGATGGGAGTCATTAACCACGGTCTTAATGGATAAGCCGAGTCCGCTGCACCATAAGTCGAGGGAAATACTCGTCGCAGAAATTCCATCCGTATTTGTTCCATTTTTGTAGGGAATCGAACAACGTCATGAAAAAGAACATCAACGATTACATCGGTCACTTGTATTAATATTCTCTGGATTGTTGATTTGATTAAACCATAAGTATTAACAATAACATGATGTTGTTGTCTTGTTCCGTACCAATGTAGAGCCGTAAAAAGTTGTTGACGAGGAGAAAGTGGTTTGTTTTTTCCGCTGTTGTAAAACAATTGTTGGACATTTCTTGTAAGTATCATTTCCGTTTCGTTAGTTCATAATCTGAAACGACGCTTGTATTCAATCCCAACAAAATCAAAATTTTTCCTCTTCGTCAGTATCATAAAAGTTTCCCTCCTTTCATAAATACAAACAATGATATGATATATGTATTAAGTTATAAATATTTAATCAAATATGTTATATTTTTATAATATTAACTTACCATTTTGTTTAGAAAAGTCTTCTTTTAACGGGAGAAAAAGATGCTTATAAACTTTAATTATTCTTAAACATTAACTTTTGGAAGATTTAAATTAAAAGCGGATGCGAGAAAACGGCTCCTTTAAAAATCAGCGTATTTGTGGAAACTCCGCATTTTAAAAGCGAAGTTGTTCTCTTGATATTCCTATTGCAATTATTTTAACTCTTTCTCCGCATTCCGCATCCGCATTTTGCAATACGCGTTTACGCTTTTGCATTTTTGATAATCGGAAACGCTAAATAGAAAAGCGGATGCGGAAGCGGATTTGCGGAAGCTGATCACCAAAGGCCTGGCTCCTAATCTTTTTGCTTCATCTTCAAGTTCTTTCGTCATTTTGAATGATTGTGCAAAGCGATTGTGTTGCATCATAAATTCAGTTAATTCTTACATTGTCACAGAATCACATGCGTTGCTGTATTAATTCAAAACACGATGTTGTATCGCTTCTTCTGGGTCAATAAAATATAATTGAGCATACTTTGGTGATTCTCCAGGTCGTGGTTGTACAGAAACCGACGTGTTATGGTAAATTTATCCTGATATTTTGAAACAAAAAGATCCAACACCTCCTGGCTGATAGATTTTTCTTCTATTGATGCAAATGCTTAAGCATTGTTGAACTTTCGAATTTTTTTTTTGAAATTGTTGGATTTTGGATTATTCAAAACGAATAATTTTTTTTAACATTTGAGGAAATTGTGGAAGTTCCAATTTGAATTTTCCTCCATTGTAACATCTTGAATAAATACCACCATTTGAAATTTCGTAACGAAAATGGAGTTTGGTAGAATCGACATAATTGATCCATTTCACCTAAGTTGTGCTGATGGACTATTCTCATTTGTCCTTTTGCAGTTCTTCCTAAACCGTGTGTATGCGCGTTTGTTCAGTTTATTGTTCTTTTGTTACATTCTTGCAATTGTCTATTCTCCTTTTCTTCATTTTCCCTCACTCTAATCCTTCTCTGGAGTTGAGTGTTAATATACTGAATTTGTTGACGTACATCTAGAGTTAACTAAGATCGATGATTTTTCTTATTAATTCTATTTTGCATTCTCCTTTCATCAGCTTCAATGTTGGATTGATTTAAGTGCCTGTTTCTGTTTTTTCTAATCAGCGCTTTAGTCAAATGTTCTTTTAAGATTTAAAATTTCATTTATTGTTGTAAGTATTTTGAGCACATTATAATTAATTTTTAAAGGGACTTAATAATTTTATTAAACATTCAATTTGGTTTTATTAAAAAAATTTTATATTTAGCGCATTATAAAAGTCTACAATGTCAAAGGTTCTTTTATTTCGTGAGTATGGCCCGCTTAGGTATCGAAATACTCTGGAGAGTAAATGCCGCCGAGTATGAGTATGACGCCGAGTAAATGACATTCCCGTGTTTTAGAATTAGAATTAGATTACCATAAAAATAATCTATAGCAATATAAAAAGTAAATCTAAAACAAATTCTAACCCGCGAAATACAGGTCGGCGTCTTGAGAGGATGGTAATGTAAAAAGATGTGTGTCTATTTATAAAATTTAAACTTTCTTTAATAAAGATTATTAATAAAATTTTACCAATTTTTCTTTTTCATGCATACTTTCATCTCTTCAACTTTTTCATAACATTTAAGGTCTGAGCGGTAGGTATTGTTAAAATAATCGATTTGATTTCGTTCGGTTGGATATTAAACAACAAAGGGAATTTATTATTTATTTGTGATGATGTTATGATTATCATAATAATCCTATTGAATATCATCGCAACCTTCAACTCAAAATGTTCTTTACATCCAACAAAGAATTGTTCTATTGAAAATAAATAATACAATTGAGTACATAATACGAAACTTGCTTTCTTCAATACCCTACACAGTACCGTTTAGCACTCATATTCAGGCGAATATTTTTATTATCCTAGAGTTATCCCATATTGAAATATTCATTGAATAGAAAAATATTGTGATTGGTGATTGGAGAATAAAAAGGTTAAGAAAAATCTTTTACGCATTCTTATTTATTTTTACAATTATGTATTTATAATTTGTAAATCTTTGTTCAACGTTTCAAATATGCATGATTTTTTATGGACCAAACAATTTATTTGAATATTACAAGTGTAGCAGTTTGAACTTGAATTTCGAATGATATATTGAATTTTCATTTGGCTTAAAAATCAATCTAATTGACATGTTTATTTTAACTGAAGAGGAAGAAATTGACGAATCTAATGAAAAGATTTCGTTCAATTCATTTCTTAGTGATTTTTTTAGTTTTATCTCCAAATGTGTGTCTATTGTATTCTATAACAAAAATGGGAAGTACTATTTTTGTTCCCGACCTAACTTAAATTGAAAGTTCGGGCAGTTCAGACGTCTAGGAAAATGTCAAATATTTTAAAATATTTTACCCTACTATCTTTATTTGTATGGGCTCAATCTCTGCCTCAATTCACAACTAAGTTCCCATTATATAATAGTGAAATTGAAGAAATTTCACCAATTCAAAATTTTAGAGCTGAGATTTTAAAAGCTAAAAAACTTTTAAATACGCTGGAATTGAATGTTGTAACAATTGAAGTAAATTTTAGTAAAATATTAAAGCTAATGAAATGTGCAAAATAAACTAACAAAATATAATTTTAATGCATTTCAAAATAATTTGTTTTTTATATTAGCGACCTCCCTTTTCTTTCGTAATCAATGGTACGGAATTTGATGGCGTTATTTTTCACTTCCTCCGTTCACTTCAAACGAAATATAATTTCAGGTAAGGTATAAATCACTTTTTTATAAATAATAAAAATGATCATTTTATGTTAAATATTATTTAATTTTATTTCCACAGTATGAAAATCCGCTTACCTCCAGACGGAAATTGGGGATCGAAAGAACGAAACGGGAGTTGGAACGGATTGGTTGGATTAATCCACAGGAATGAATCCGATCTTGGGGCCGCTGCACTGTCCGTAACTTATGACCGCATTCAAGCTGTAGATTTCTCCGGCCCTTTTCACGAAGAAGCTACAGGGATATTAATCCCGGGACCAACCGAAGGGCAAAAGCTAACAATGCTCATCCGCCCATGGAGCAAAAAAGTTTGGATAATCTTTGGTATTATGCTGCTTGTCATGGGACCCGCAATGTATCTTTGTCATACGCTCAGCCTACTAATGTTTGGAGAAAAAATTAAAGGAAATAATGTTCGGAACATGGTGGATGTTTATTGGTTCATTATTGGATCCATCCTTCAAGAGAGTTAGTATTTTATTTATTTAATGATCAATTAATAAATATTAAATCAACATTTTTTCAGGTGTTAAACTACCTCATAATAAAGGCGGAGTTTCCAGATTTCTCATAGCCATTTGGTGGGTGAGCGGACTTGTACTGGCAAACACTTACATTGGAATTCTCACTTCCAATATGACCGTTCCCAGGTTAAAAAATTCAATTCAAAGTCTCAAAGACCTGAGCGAGCAAGATTTTATCAAATGGACATTTAGACAAAATTCCGCTCTTCAAACGCTTTTTCAAGTTAAAAATTATTAATTCTGATTTAACTAAATATTATTAATCCTGAAAATTTGAATTAAATAAAAAATTATTAAGATTGTTAAAGATTGAGTAAAATGTAATGTTGATTAAATGTTGATTATTAGTCAGAAACAAGTTCTGGAGTCTTCAAAGCTATTGGCGATGGAATATCTGATACGGATATTGTTGCTACTGATAATGAAGGAGTTGAAAAAGTCATAGCAGGAACTCACGCATTCATTAAAGTGAATTATTTCATTTAATCATTTAACATAAAATAATATTTCCATTTTTTTATTTTTCGTGATTATTTCAATGAAATAAATTTTTGTCTGTGCAATGGATTAATAGGAAAAATCATTTTTGGACGTGGCAATTGGGAATGATTTAGCCGCCACGAAGAAATGTAGAATCACCATAGCGAAGGAAACATTTTACACAGTTGGATTCGCATTGGCTTTTCAAAAAAATAGTTTCATGCAACCGGTATTTAATTACGAGTAAGCATCTGTATAATCTGTATTCTGTATAAATATTTTGTATCTATAATTTGGACATCAACATCAACATGCTGCATCTATTTGGTTATTATTTTGAATATTCAATATTTTAAATTTTAAAGCATTAATTGGGACTTAATTTAATAAATTTAAGAATTTCACACGCGTTGTCAACGGGTCTTATGGAAAAATTAAAGATAATTTATTGGCCGAAGAATCTGGCTTGTCGCGACGCTGTGAATTATATAATTTCAACACAATCGAAAACGAGAAAACTCAACAGCCGCGATGTTCAAGGAGCTTTGATTATTTATTTATGTGGAGCTTTTGTTGCTGTTTTTGCAATTTTTTTAGAGTGCACTTTGGCTGCAGTCAAATCATGGTGTATAAAACATTTCTTTGGTGTTTATTTGCAATAGATTTTTGCATTCAATTATATATAATTATTAATGTAGGAAATTAAAATATTAAAGTTATTGCTATTGAACTGGAGTAAATAATATTGTGAAAACGATGCTTTGATACATTTTTATTACAATTCATTAAGACGTGATATTTTACAAATTTTGAAGATTTTGGAATTTAAACAATTGGATACAATAATTAAATAAATTCAAATGAGCAATTTTAGGATTAATTTTTTTATAATTAAATATAGTATTTAATTAAAGCTATGAAGGAAATTGTTGAAAAAGTTAATGGAAGTTGATTTAGGGATTAAATAATCTAACAATTACACGTATCAGGTATCTTCAATGGTTTAATTCATTGTGTAGTCTTATTCGAATAAAATAATCTTTCTATATTACGAATACTATTTTTTAATTATAATAAAAACATACCTATTGTAACAAATAATGCGAAGGCAAATTATAATTTGACAAGACACTTTAAAATGAATAGATTTAAGATTAAAATAATAAAATGGTATAATTTAATGATAAAAAACATTCAATTAAATGAAAGCTTCGAGTTAATCTCATTTTTAAACAAAATATTGAAATTAAGACCGTGAGATTCAAACAGCGTTTAAAGCGAAATATTGTCCAACAACCCTCACGCTATTCATCGTCGCTCCTGGGAAAAGGGGAAAAGTTCTATTAATCAATCAAGTCATAAATTACGATTTTAATTAAGATTTGGAACTTTTGGAAATTAATTAAATGTATTGCAGTGGTGGAAATTGTTCAGGATTCGTTAAAAATGTCAAGTCTTATAAAGTTGTACAATATTGTTCCTATTTCCTGCAAATGTAATTAAACTAAATAATTATTTGAATTTATCCCAAAACTTTAAAAATCTTTAAATGTGTTCTATATTTTAATTATCCAACTTTACTAATTACCTACTAAATAACTCAAAGGGAAAATTCATACAACATAGGAGCACAAAGCAAAAATGACAATGAGGGCCCAAGTTAACACAAAAATGATTTGTAATTTTAATAGGTAGAAGGAAAACAGGGGGACGCCTATGTAGAGAATAAGAGGAGATATTGAGAATTTTGACAAGCTGAAAATAAAAAAGAAGGATTCGTAAATTCTCTTATTTTTCGTCACAATTTTCATCTTTACAACGTCGACTTTGTTAAATTTTAATTTATTATACTGTCAAATGCGGCCAATTATCATTTAAATATTTTAGTGGATTTATTATTGATTTTCAACATTGCTACATACAGCCTGAGCTAGAGTTGAGGATCTTTTTTGTTTAAACTTTGTTTAAACTATAAGTTATGAACATAAAACAAAAAAGATTCTCAACTCTGGCTCAGGCTGTACACTCATTTAGGCACTTGAGACAAACACATTGTAAAATTGAAATCATTGAATATCAAAATTAATGAATTATTATTAATTTATAAATTATTGATTAAATACTACATAAATATTTATTAAAACAAAAATTATATAAATTAAATAATACAAATATTTAATAAAATACCATTTTATATTTACATACATTTACATACATTCTGCTAAAATTTATCTACAAATTCATTTTTCAACAAAAACATTCTTTAATTAATGGATCACGTCAATTTAAATCCTATAATTATCAAGAACAATATTAAACTTGACAGGTATTTTAAAATGTAACAAATATTTTTAAATGTGACTAGAAATGCTAAAACTGGCAGTTTCAGGTGACTGGTTAAAATGGTTGCAGAATATAATATACTCTTGTATGTAATGTTAAAGAATGATGGTGATTACATAATATATAATAAAAATGACAATAAATAAAATAAATATTTTTTAATTGTTAGTTTGCTTACTCAACAGAAGAATCACATTCCTCTGAGGTCGTTTCTTCCTCTGACACATATCCCTTTTTCTCTTTGGAATTTGAAGTTCCTTTGGAATCTTCTTCCTCCTCTTCATCTTCTTCTTCTTCTTCAGACTCTTCCTCCTCTTCTTCTTCCGATTCCTCTTCTTCCGACTCTTCCTCCGATTCTACCTGCTCAAACATTTAAATTAAAAAATGAGACTAAAATAAAATATCTGTAATATTGATATTTAAATAGTTAAGAAATTAAATAAAATTAAATAAGAGAAAAATCAATTAAAATTTCAAATATTTAAAGTTCCAAACAAATGATTCCATTTTGTAATATATATTATTTATTATTATATTATTCTGTATTTGTTTATGAAACTTTTTTAAAATTAAACTCACAATTAGTCATTTAAGAGTATATTTAAGAGAAGTGCAAGCGAAAAGAAAGCAATAAAAAATGTAAAAGGCGGTGAAAAGCAGTACTTGTTTTTTAGTGGGGCGTGGAGGCGAATTTAAGTGCCCGGTTTTGAGCTTCTCATACGTTGATTGTAACTCGGCGAGTTTCCCTTCAAGGGCTTCTTTTTCCATCTCAAGGGATTCTTTTTCTTTTTTCAACAATTCTTTATCCTTTTCCAAAGAATCTTTTCCGCTGGCAAGTGAAAGCTTTTCATTCTCAATAGCTTCTTTTTCATCATCGTGAATTTTCTTTAGTAATTCTGATTTAAAATATAAAATGCTAAAATCCCTTAAAAATATCTAATGTGTTTACAATTATAATAAAAAATGAGTTGAAAATATTTAAAACCTAATTGGTTTGTATGAGAGGTTTTAAGTTTCTCTATTTCTTCCGATAAAGTGGAATTCAATTTATCTAACTTTCGCCTCCATTCGCAAGCGTCGCGGTCAGCTTGGATTGAAATCTTTTCAATTTCCTTTTTCTTTTCTTCATTTTTAAGATCTAATGACTTCTTGGCTAATGCGATCTGCGTAAACGTGAAATTCAAATAATTTTATGATTAAATTGTAAATTCTTCTGTTTGTAATTCAGCAGTTATATTAAAGCCTTGTTATATTTAACCCAAAATAATTATTTTAAATATTCAACATTGAGCTTAAGATTTTTTTCTTTAACATTGGGATTAAAATTTCAAATATTTGAGATAAATAAGTAAGGACTAGGTCAATTATTTCAATGTGTTTGTCTCACTTGTTCTTCAAATTCTTTCTTTTGCTTCTCCCATTGTTTTTTGGTGATGTTGAATTCCCTCTCTTTTTGTTCTTTCATGGCCTCAGCGGCCTTGGTCTTCTCCTCGTTCTTTTCCCGGTGTAGGTCGAGTTTCATACGGGCGAGTTCCGTTCTTAGTCGATCCTCACACTGAAAAACGTTTTAAAAATCCTCTTGAGAAAAATGAACAAGAGTGAAAATTGACTTCCGGCCTTTGTCATTCCTCCTCTACACGGCCCGAGCAAAATGAAAGAAAGAAAAAAATAAAAAAGAATAAGAAGCAGAGAAAAATTGAACAATTAAAATTAAAAACCTTTGTGTTGAGGTCTTTGATTTGCTTATCCGTTTTCGTCTTCATGTTCTCTTCCTGAACTTCCAGACGTAATTTATGCGTTGCTTGAAGTGCTTTTTAACCAATAATTAATTTTACTTATGTAATAATGAACGAAAGAATAAAAAATATTTAAAATTTTAAAAGGCTGGGTAATATGTTATATTTAGTTTTTACCTTCTAATGACTTCTTTTCTTTAGCTAATAAATTTCTCAGAGCCTGAAGATCATCTTGGATGATTTTCTCATTGAATTTGTAATGTTCTAATTGCCTTGAAGTGGCTTTCAATGATTTTTCCTGTTCTGTTGTTACTCCTGAAATTACGTTCAAAATGTTTAAATGTTAAATAAAACATGAAATAAATGATATTAAAACAGTTTAAATATATCTTTTTGGATAATACTGACAATACCTCTAAGTTGGATAACTTCTACTTCATAAGCTTTAAGATGTTCGAGCTGTAGATCAACAAATAAATAAAAATTCCTCATTTTTGTGTTTAGATTCAATATTGAGAAAGATTATTTATTTATTTCTTGGCCCTTACGTTTCGCACTTGAAGTTCCAAATTGGTTTTTTCTTGGCATAGCTTTTCTTTATCGGCTTTGATTTCCTTTTCCAATTCCGCCTTCACTTCTTTCATCTTTTCTTCAAGCTAAAGTAGTAAATTGAATAATATTTAACTATAATTAACTACAGTTTAATTATGTGATTTTAAATTTAATGTTTAATTGAATTCAATAGTACTTGTTTATCTTTATCTTGTAGTTTCTTCTTGGATGTTTGTTCAATTTGCCGCAACTTCCATTCAAAATCGTCCATTTTTTGAGCTTCTTGGGAGGAACATGCTGATCGGAAATCTTCAAATTCCCGCTCATGTTTCGTTTGTGATTTAATTTTATCTTCTAAAGCGTCGTCGAGAACATTTTGAAGTGCTCGCATTTCTTCGTCTCTTTCTGCATCAACAGCGTTGCGCTCTTCGATCAATTTCTTTTGCTCGGCTTCCAATTCTTTTACTCGTTCTTCAAGCTCTTTCACTTTGGCTTCCAATTCTGCTTCTCTACTCGAATGATCATCTTTAGAGGATCCATTACCTTTAATTTAAATAATGTAAATTTAAAAATGGCTATTTAATTTAAATAAAATTTTATGCTAAATTACTTTAAATTGGGTTAATACCTAAATCATTTAATGTTATTTAATTACCTCCTTTTCCTGTTGAGTCAATTTGACTATTTTTCAGCCTTAATTCTCCAATTTCCAAATCATACTTTTGAAGTTTCTGTAAAGATTTATCGTTTTGCTCCTTTGCTTCTTTCAACTGTGCGTTAAGGCCTGTGACACAAAATCAGTTTTAATTCATTACTGTCATTACGTAAGCTAATTTAAAAATAAATAAAATAATCAATCAGAGAGAAAAATTTTAAGGAAAAAGATGTTAATTGTTAATTTGTCGTACTTGAAATTTTACCTTCGATTTCTTGAATCTTTTTATCCCTATCAATGGAAATAGCGTTGATGTCGGCTTGGAGTAAACTTAATTCTGTTTCTTTCGCAAGTAATCTCGACCTAACTTCGTCTATTTGGGCATTCGACTTCTTTTCACCATCTGGCAAATCTTTCCTAAAAATTTAAGAAAGAAACGTTCAGTTAAAAAAGTCCACCGCAAACGTCATTTGATCTCAATTATTTATTCTGATTTTTTATAAATTCATTAAATTCTTATTATTTTTTAAAATGCCGGCCAAAGAGAAAATAATCATGACGTTGACAAAGTTTAAAAGGGTTAAGAATTTTGATAAATCTGTTTTTACGGGTGAAAATAAAAAAAGAAGTGAAGCATTAAAAGTCAAGATCGAAGTCAAGACGTTTTTCTCTTAATATCTTAATTGTCCTTGAATCCCTCAACCTATCATTTACCAAAACAAAGAGATTCAAGAACTCCTGCCAAAAATATTTCGCCAGCTTCCCAAAATCCTAGCTGTAAGTTGATTGAAAAAAATGTTGATAAATTTAGCCATTGAGCCTACAAATCCTCCCGAATCTCACGATGCATGATAATGAAAAAACTTACTACAAGAAAAATCGTGTTCAAAAACTTAAAAAATCGCTATCTGTTCACTTTTTTGACAAAATCGTGTTAATCGTGTTCCACATTTCATTCAAGTTCAAACGCTATAAAGCCAAAGGCCGAAATGTGGTTTAAAATTAATTTAAATTTAACCCCACGATTTGTTTTGCCATTCTTTTTCCACATTAACAAATAACTGCACATATAAGCAACTTTCTCCGACAATGTCGATAGGCCGTCGGCCGTCACCGTCAGTCCGCCAGATCTGACTTTATATAAATTTTAAATTTCATTCATCGCTTACATAACTTACATTCATCACTTGATTTAGCTATTTTCACTTTCATTGTTTTCTTTAAAATTCTTTTATTATCTTTAACACGTAGGCGGCTTATCGATTTATGATTTATTGAATACACAACTGTCAATTTATCAAACCTCACAAATATGTCATAAGGTCAAGAAAATCGTCCAATTTTTAATGTTTATATTATAATATGAATTATCAATTTATTGAAGCTTAAATTAATTATAAATTATTGTATACAATTAATGCATTTTATTTCTCGGACCTACTCTATAATTGGAGTATAATCCCTAAATAGCAAATTCTTAGGAATATTTAAAGATGTATAGGTAGTAGGGATGTAACCAAGCCGGATTATTTGCTATTCGGCGAATAATAGAATACGAAAACGAAGCGAATACTAATTATTTGTACGAATATTCGCCTAATAATTCGGGAATTTTCTCTATATTTTATTGTGCACTAACATTTAAAACTTTTTTAAAATCATTTAAATCAATAATTAAAATTCAAAATCGTTAGATTTGTACGAGATCGAGATGATTAATTTGATAAACTTCTTTAATGAAATCATTATTAGTTTGATTAGGATGGCGAGATTGCTAGAAATCTACCAAATTCAATCGTCGAAGATATTTTCTTGTATTTATAAGGTTGATTAAGCATTTTAATTGAGATACATGGTAAATTATTCACCGAAAACGTAGTTTTACACAATAAAATTAAGAGAAACAAGTGTTCGCCGAATAGTAACGAATAGTAAAATTGAAACGAAGCGAATACGAAGCGAATATTCGTATTCGTTACATCCCTAGTATAATTAATCTTATATAATTCAATTTAGTTTAATTCTTAAAGTGTAAGCAAGAAGTAAGATTTTTTAATATGTAATTTACATCTCCACAACTGGCGCTTCGGGTGGTTTCCTAATAAGCCCATCATCATCGATGATGTGAGTCGGAGGGTCATTAATTAAACTAATGGGGTTGCAGTCTTTGAAAGCTCCATTTGGTTGTTGTGGGATTTCCAACTCCTCGTCCTCCTGCACTGACGATGAATCTTCCTCACATGTCACATCCGGTACAAAGGAGTCATTAGAGACATTGGACAGGTGGGGAGAATACAAAGGAACATCTCGGGTTCCTTTCCCCTTCCGATTCCCATTGTTCTCACACTTGTTGGTCCGTTTAAAGAGGAAATTGAACATTTTCAAAATACAAAATTCACATGTCAATCAACGCTCCCCTTCCATAGCTTTCACGTTTAATCACTGCAAAATGCCAACATGGGCCAATATGATCGAAATTCATATATAATTGCATGTATTTAGTTATATAGAATATATCTCATATTGTATATTCCAAATTATCTTCTGGATATACAAATCCTGTATTAAACAGGAGTATTAAACTTCTTCTTATACAGAGTTATAACACAGTTAAAAGTAACACCAGATGTTATTCAATAATAACACAAACGGTCTTTGCTCTTAAATTTCAACTTTAGCAAACAAACACGAAATCTTTATTTATTGTCTGTTGCGATACTCGTATTAAACAATCAATCGTTAACCCTTGAAAGGTCATCTAAACACAGGGCCTTTCCAACCCGCCACAAACAATTCAAATATTTTGAGACAATTTGAGACAATTTAAGCTAGGGAATTTAAAACACGAGAGTTAATATAAAATTAAAAATTTATATAACATTTAAAAAAGGACCGAGAGGGAGAGAATGGGAATTCGGGACAGCGAGGAGATGTAAAATGAGGATTGGAAACCTCGGAGAGGAGACGTGTGAAAAATGTTGCCAAAAAAACCCGAGGCGGCTCCAACCAGCTCCCTCATATCCATTTTAACAGTCCCGAGGATCCTAACCTTCCAGGGGATTTTCAACCTTACAAACTTACAACATTACGCCCATTACCTTATACATTTATATTTAAGATGTTTAAAGTCTTCAAAGACTCAACATCGGCATAACATTACGCAATAGAAACTGTAGCTTAAAAGCTCAATCATTATCAGTCTTTGAGAATAAGTGTATAGCTTAATGTATAAAAAGAAGGATTTTTGGGATATGGAAATTGTAAAGGAGTAGAAAGGACGTCTGAAAGAAAATACGCCATTCGTCACGTCTATTGCACTTTATTTAACGCCAGGATTCATTCTTGGCTATTATTACTCCTTAAAAGAGTTCAAAAAGGGATGATTTGCTTCAACCCAAAGCTGGAGTCGTTAATTCACAAAGTCTTTCATCCTTCACAAAAATACTCCATGAATTCGGCAGGGCTTTGAATAAAATTTATAGTAATTTGTCAGGTATTAATACAAGTATATATTTTCCCAATTTACACAGACCTACATACATATATTTTAAATAAGTATAATATTTTTAAAGTCAAACATTTATACAAACAATCTCATAAAATATACCTTAAACATTAATTCGTTTAATAATTTAAAATAGAATAAAAAATTTTTTCATTGTGTTGTAATGCTATATTATGTTGTTTAAAATTGGAAGTTTATTGAAATAAAATTACATATTATTTTGTTCATGTGAGCATAATTGGGATTTTGGTGATTTAAAGTAAAAAAGTTTTAATGAAATCGTTTCATGAAGAGTAAATGGGAGTTAAGGGAGTATTATTGGACTTATTGGAGGTGGAGTGTTAAAAGAGTGATGGTGGCGAGACGAGAAAATTTCCCTCCTCCACAGAAGTTGTTCAAACGGGAATTTCTTCCCACTCTGTCCAATGAAAGATTCATCCAACTTCCAAACTCCTCACTCACCATGCTTGTACACATTTAACCATCCTTTTGGAGATTTAACCAGATTTTTTCAGATTGAATATTGAAAGAGATCACAACGAGCGTATAATTGGGATGATCATTATAGCATAAGTAATAAATATATCTATATAACACAATTATTTACAAATGCTGGTGCCAATTAGAGTCATATTCTATTTAAAATCTTGGCACAATTTGATATTTCACTCTTCAACTTTTTTCATTCACTCTTCCAAGGAACGTTCTTAAATTATTTATATTATGTGTATGGAATTACATGCCTTGCTTTGACTCAGCTTGTCTATTAATGTTTAACCTTAAACTTCGAAATATATTTAACTCTCTTCAATAATTCAATTTCTTTAAATTTAATTATTGAAGAATTAATTCTAATTGAAAAAAAATTATTTTTATTTAAAGTTTTAATACAAATCAAATAATCGACGTTAATGGTAAACATTAACATTATTAAGTATCATAATTTTTATAATACCTATACCTACTATACATAATTTTTAATATTAATACTTAAAAGTTAAGATTGATATTTAATTAATCATGATTCTATTGAGCTTTTCGAGACACAAGAGATGGAATAATGATAAATAAACATAAATTTGGCCCAACCTACACTTTTTCAACTTGAGCCTTCAAAACTCAAAAAATCCTTCTTGGAACTGATAAGAAACATGTAGTTTAAATAGTACATGTGTTAAATATATATCAGTTAAATATACATTTAAACGTTGACTCTGCATGAGGTCTTTAAAACTACTCAAATTGTTAACCTCCCACATTAAAGAAGTAAATTAAATCAGCTCATCTTGTGATTGATTTCGACCTCGGAGAAGCGTCAGATTTGAAAATAAAACTTCAAATGTCTCACCAGTTTTGAATGAATGTTGACACCCACGCGGAGTCTAAACTTCCATTCCCATTCAAACTCTGCAATCTTTTTACGAGTTCTTCCATAATTGAAAACACTCCACACTTCCCAAATCCTTGAATTTAAAACTTAATCCGCCAAAAAACGTTAACCGACCAATTCTCAATAAATTGAGGAAACGTCAATTTGCAATAAAATAAAGAAACTTCGTCTTGGGTTTGGAATACTCAAACTCTCTAAATCCTAAATATTTCTAAATCCTGGTTTAACTCACTATGAGATTTATTTGAAGGATATTGAGGAAATAAATCTTAATTTTATTTAAGAAAAATCGAACAGAGGTTTAATATATTTTCATATATTTTTAAAACCGCCCTTTTCTTATTTATTGGTAAACGGAGGGGAATTAAAAGTGTATTAAATGTTCTAATGATTGAAATGTCAAACAAGGAGGAAGAGTTATGAGGTGTGTAATGAAATGGCCGGGTTCTGGGATTCAACTGGGAAGCTCCGAATCAACTTGGTAGAGAATTTTTCCTTCGCGTCGAGATTCTCTCAATGTTATTCAATTCCTCTCCCCATTTTTACATTTTGAAGAAGGAAGTCTTTTGGGTTGTTCTTATTTAGTTGTTGGGTGACGTCCGCTTTCTTCATTCCAAACATCTTAATGTCTGTTGGTCGTGCTCATTGTGTTTTCCCCCAATTTCTCTCTTCCTCCCACAATGTTTAAGGCGTTGATTATTTGGGGCTATTGGCGGGGAGCCAAACCGCGGTTCCCCACTTACGGGGAAGAATAACCAGACCCAACTTACACCTTTCATTCACACACACACACTCCATATTGGAACTGCGGGGAAAATCTTTTACTTCCGTTTACCAGGGACGACACTTATAGAATTCTCATATACAAATATTGTCCCTTTATATCCACTAACAGGGTTAGCATATCTCATATACCTATACCAATTAGGTTATGGTATTAGCTCTTATATCCCATATGGGACATGGTAGATTTTCTGTTTCCAATGTTCTCAGGCATCCGAAAGTGACAAACTACTTATCATGTTCTAACTTATAGATGATAAGATGAATTTTTTAAAATTGTGCGAATGGCGTATTATATTTATAATACTAATAATATTATGAAGTTATATTTAACATTGGCTTTCAAAGAATATTTTATTACTTTTTATGTTACTGCTACATGTGTTTTGCCATTTGTATAGGATCATATACATACCTACTTATTGCATACTATACTACATATTTTATTTACATACATGAAGGCATTTATACACAGAACACATAATGTGAGATGTATCGTGACTTCGTGACATTAGCATATTTAATAGTTATAAGAAGAAGGGGATGTGTTGTAACATTATGTAGGAAGTGAGAGAGAACCGTATAAGAAATCCTGACCGAAAGAAGGTAAAGAAATTTAGCCCTAATTTTAGCCACCCTCTTTTTACTCCTCCGGGAACGAAGATTGTCTTATACAACAAATCATTAACCATTTTTTACTCCTCTCACACTTATGCAAGATCAAGAAAAGCTTAATAGGAACATGAGAGGATTTAAAACTTTTTCCGCTTTTCCCCATTCCGACTCATGCACGTAGCTAGAGATGAGACATCGGCGGCTGTTACTACATTATGAATTTTGTGAATTATGAATATTTACTCCACTTAAATTATCTTTGCTTGCGTTATTTACAAAATTCAAAACGGATGCTTGAACCTTTGAACATGTTGAGATCATCGCTCTTTATTTGCAATTGAATTATTCGTGCAAAAAAATTGGAAATTTTGTAAATGAATAATACAATAAATTGTAACTGTAAATGCTCTACTCAACATTACATAAGTTCAGTTCAATTCCGTATTATACAATATTATGTATTTAAGTACTTGCATATAACAAATATTATTATTACTATATTATAATAATATTTATCCCTTATGTATACATACTATAGCTAATGGAACAAGAGCAAGAAAATTTAATGATTATTTAAAGAATAAAACAATAAAATTTGAATAAATATTTTCATTTTGGAGCATGATGATATTTGATGTATAATTTGCTGATTTTAGTTATAGGTATAAAGTGATAAAAAATGATGTCAAATACTAAATCCCTTACGATTTGATCACATATTCCCAAAACCAACCACTTCGAGACTTTAGCGTCATATCAATATTTGAATTTCTCAAAATGCCCTTTATACCGTTTTGAACATTTTCTCTATAATTTTTTTCTGAACGGAGTAAAAGATAATTTTGATGTCATGTAAATAACATACGTTCATATTGCTTGAGGACATTCAAATCTTGATATGACGCTAAAGTCCCGAAGTGCACGGCTAGGTTGGTTTCGGGAGTATTTATAACTACGCATGATATCTGTTACTTGTCTAGATATAATATAAAAACATATTAAAAACAAATTTACTTAGGTATGTACTATGAATGTAGAATTGTAGAATAAGCTCGATTATAATCATGTATACACTTTGTGATAAAGACTCATGCCTATGTTTGTTTATAAATTTTACCAACGAACTCACAAGTGACAAAATAAGCATTTTTTCATTATTGGTTCTTAAAATATTTAAAAAATGTTATAACATTTAATGTTAGTCCTCATTGCACTGTTCTATGCGTTTTGGTGAATTTGAAAAAGATAACGCCGATTTGTTCTTATTGTAAGCGGTTCAAAGGTTCATGTCCAGAATGTCCACGTACACCATAACGAAAAAATGTTTATCCCCTATGACTCCAATTTTACATTCATGAAGTGAAGTTATTGTAAATAATTATTTAATGTTTCATTCCATTCCACATAGCCATTGGTCCATTATAATACAGTAGTAAATGTTGCCTCCATCGTGATTCTTTAACTTTATATAAAAGCCAACTTTCGTTTCACTCTGCAGACTTCTCTCATAAACCCTGTGGATAACATGTCTATTCCTATCAACAACATCTGACCAACATCTTATAAATGTTATAACAAGTTATAAGCATCATATTAGAAGCATATAACTTGGAGTAACTTTGGTCCTCTCCTGACCTTGGTTCCTCTCTGTTGGACTTTGAATCTTTTTGCCGTCATTCACACCACGGACCTGGAGCAGTTCTCATTAAAATTAAAAGTGTCTTCAAAGATGAAGCTGCCCATTTTGGTCTTCTTCCTCTTCGCCGGTCTTCTTGCCCTTACTGAAGGGAAATTAAAAGGACAACGGTCGGGGGAAATTGATTCGGATTCCTCCGAATCAAGCGAGGAGCTTAGCAATGATTTAAGACAATTCCAAGATCCTGAAGAAGATCAAGTCGCTGAGACTTTTGAAGCTCCGGCTCCACCACACATCCATGGGAAATTCGCTTATGTCACATGGAGCAAAGACAAGGGATATGAAATCAAGGTAAAAGTTTGAGTCATTTAATATTGATTATTTAATTTAAATTGTTCTTAAATCAAATTAATTATTATAGATGTTATTTAACATGATTTATTAAAAATAATAGGGTCGTAATAAAGTAGCTTTTTATCCCGAGCTTTTCATACACTGAAAAGAGCGGATGTTTTAAATTGGCAGCTTTCCTTTGTTTCTTGTAGATTTTTGCTGTCGGATATGGCGAACCAATTGAGAATGATTGGGTGGCAAAGGCCAGATATCAAAATTTAGTCAACAAAACTGGGTGAGTTTTAATTCATTAATATAAAGAATCCCAATTAAACAAAATTTTAATTTGTTTCAGATGGGGATTCTTGGAAGTTGAGACGAAGGCAAGTTGGCCAGATGAGATGCAGATGACTGCCGCTGGATTAGCTGAAGGATATCTCACAAAGGATCTCATCTACTACACTTACAAAAATCTCGTTGAGGTTCAATTCAAACAATGAAATAACTTTCATTTAATTCAATGAAGCATTAAAAGAATATTCTTAATAAAAATATTAGTTTAACTTTGTAAAGTTAAAAGAAAGGTTTTGTTTTTTCAATCAAATAGCATTATTGTGATGATAAAGCGAAAGCTTGCAATATGATCGACAAGTACGTGAATGACTCTGTCAGTTGGATGGTGCAAAAGATGGAAAAGAGCAAAAACACCGTTCCCACATGGCATCAATTTGACCTCCTCTTTAAGCAATATTATGGAGTTTATGATGGATATCAAAGAGCAGCTAAAGGGACTTACATGGCATCTTTAACAGAGAACGATTTTGCGTAATTACAAATTTACATTATAACTTATACCCAATACAGTATTTATAGTCACTTATGTTTATTAATATAGAAATACAAATAATACTATTATATACATTGTTATTTTAGCTACATTTCACTATTGGGAGATTTGGGTGATTTGGAAGAAGCCCTTGTTGGATCCAGGAGCAAATCCACCGATGATATTTCTTCTTTGAAATGGAGCATTAAAGACGGTCATTGTTCATCTCTTATCAAATTGAAGAAAGGCGCGAATGATAAATACACGGACATTTACTCGGGCCATGTTTCTTGGTTCAAATATCAGTCAATGTTGAGACTGATTAAACGTTACAATTTCCCCGTCCACACCACGGCAGCTAAAGATGCTCCAACTGTTCCTGGCGTCTCAATCGTCATGAGTTCCTATCCAGGCGTAATAAACTCATTCGACGATTTTTACATTACTTCCAATAACCTCATGGTCACAGAAACTACCATTTCAAATTACAATAAAGAACTATGGAAGAGAATTAACCCTAAAATGGTATTTTGAGTTTCCTTAATAAGAGTTTCCTTAATGAATTATAAATTATGTTTATTAATTATCATAAAAAACTTTATAAGTTTTATGGTTTTAGTTGTTTACGGGGGATCGCGCAATGATTGCCAACAGATTGGCAACTGGGGGAGAATCCTGGACAAAGATCTTTGGAAAGTACAACAGCGGAACTTATAATAATCAATGGTAAGAAAATTAACATAAATATATTTATTTTGTTAACCATGTATTTAAATAGCTCACAAATATACAAATATGGTATAATATGTTGAACATAATATGGCATATGGTACAAATACAAAATTAAACATTTGAGGAACGCGAACAACTATATATATACTAAAATATTAAAATGATAATCAAAATTTTGATTGGTCTTAAAAAATATTTTAACCAACTTTGAATTTCTAATAGGATGGTGCTTGATTATAATGTTTTTGAGCCAAATAAAGAACTCCCTGACAAAGATCTCCTTTGGGTTTTGGAGCAAATGCCTGGTGAGAATTTGAAATTATTTAATTAATTCTCTATAATTACTATTAACTTTAATAATTTTTCAATTCCAAAGGCATGATTGTGGCCAAGGACATGACGAGTGTGTTGAAGAGTCAGGGCTATTGGGCTTCATACAATTCCCCATACTTCAAGGAAATCTTTGAAGCCAGCGGAAGTCCAAAAATGGTGGAGAAATTCGGAGATTTCTTCTCATATGAAAACACACCGAGGGCCAAGATCTTTGCACGGGATCAGAATAAAGTTGATGATTTGGAGTCAATGATGAAGATGATGCGTTATAATGATTTCCAAAATGATCCACTTTCAAAATGCGATTGTAGTCCTCCATACTCGGCCGAAAATGCAATTTCATCAAGATGTGATTTGAACCCAAAGAATGGAACTTATCCTTTTGAACAACTTGGTAAACAATTTGTTGGCAATATTATTAGCTTTTATTAAAAATTCAAAGATGATTAAACAGTATTTAACTTTGGTTTTAATTATAATCAATTTAAAGGGCACCGTTCGAGTGGAGCTACTGATATGAAAGTAACAAGTTTGGATTTGCTCCTTTTACAACAATTCATCGCTATTGGTAAGTTTGGGAAAAGTTGGTATTTTATTCAGATTAGTATACAAATATAACATTTTTTAATAATAGTTACTAAATAATAAATTTAAATGAATTAAATAATTAAGCTATCCATTTGATGTTGCAACAATCTTCGTATTCTTTAAAAGGTATTTTAAGTTTTTAAATGTTTTTTGTCAGGTGGTCCAACATACGATCCTTTACCAGTCTTCCAATGGTCAACTTCAGATTTCAAAGATTTACCTCATTATGGAATGCCCGACCGCTTTGAGTTTGATCCCATTATTCACCAGTGGAAATGGCTATAAATTATGATTCATCTTTCACGCCTTCTCTCTTCAGATCACACCACATGATTTAAAGGGATCGAATATATTAACACTCAAAAAGCTGTAGACTCTCTCATTTCTCTTTACAATAATGAAATAATAATTATTACTTCATTATTTCATTTATGAACATAAAATGCAAACTCTTTACAAGTTTAATAAACCTTAATATTTTCTATAATTCTTTTGTCTATGTCTCGGTCATCTTTAACTTTTAACTAAATACTAACTAACAATAAGTAATTAATATTAACATATTTTTGACATATTTATGTAATACTTGTGTGTAAAAGTGATTTAACATATTTGGAATTCTTCAAAGGTTTTAAAAGATATTAAAGTTATCACTTTATTTTAATGTTAGTGCAAATTCCCATTCGGCTTTGTTAAAGGTGAGTTTATTATAATTGTTATCAGTGAAAGGATTTGTGATATAACTACAAAGTAATGTGAATGAAATACAATTAATAAATCTAAATTGAACCATAACATATATGCATTAATTGTTATTGTACACTTATAAATAAATCAAACCATCAACTATCAAATTCATTACGTTTAACGTTATTTTTTAAATTATTTTCATGATTAAAGATAAAATTTTCATATCGCATTTACAGATAATTATTAGGGGAGTGCAAACGGAATTCTCACACGTGTACGTGTAATATAAACCTAAACTTTAAAATCATATTGGGTATAGCAATTCATATAGGTATAGCGCTTTTGACTATTCCCTTATTATTATGAAAAAGGTAAAATTATGCTTTAGGATTGAAAAGTGGAATTCTTTGTTCCACTTTTCAATCTTTACTAAGAAATGTCAAATATAAGCTTCTTAAAGTTTAATTTTAGAATAAGAATTTCCAATGGGGTTTCTAAACGTTAAAATAATTCTTAGAAAATGTAATTTTTACATACCTAGTATGTAGGTATAATATAAAACAATATATATCATATTTGTTTGAAAAGTAATTTTATTTTCTTCATTTCCCAACTTCACCATATTTTAAATCCATACATGAGGACCAAAATACTTATTTTTTTCTTATTTATTATTCTCATTCGCATGATAGATGATAGGTACTTATTCTTTTATTAGTTAGATAGTGAGAAACTTAGAAAGTCAGACGTACAAATTCTGGAATTATTTCATTTTCCATTTTATCGCCATTCCTTAGGTTTATCTTGCAAAGAATACAGTGACTCTTATTTACTTCCTCATAATTTGATATCATTTTTGTAATATTTGCCCTTTATGCCTTTCTGATATGAATATCTGTTCATGTAATATCCATCCTCAATATTAAAGATAATTCATAATTTGAGTAATATTCAACGAATAAAGATTATTAGATTTATTCATAATTTTGAAATTTTATTAAAGCGTATAAAAGATATTTGAAAATGGACAAAGATCAAGTAAACGAAGTGCTCGAAAAAACATTCGGGGAGAATTCTGTGGAATCATTCACTGTAATACCTGCCTGTGCCTCTAATGAGAATTTCACCACCACCGTCTTGTCCTTCACTGTGGAATTGAAGGACCAAAAGGATCCACTTAATTTAATCTGCAAGATTTACCCTCATCATCCAGCACGTCAAGGACTCCTCAATCTCACCAAGATATTCCAAAAAGAAATTGTCATCTACCAACATGTTTTTCCCCAATTTATAAATTTTCAAGAAAAGATCTTGAGGTTGAATCCATCTGATATTATCCATCTCCCAATTCCAAGATTTTATTCTGGATTTTGTTCTCTTGATATTAAAGGTAAGAAAGATAAATATATTTTTAATTATATTAAGACATTAAGATTATGTTGAAAATGCCTAGCACTCAACAATTCTACCATTTACAGATAGTTCATTTTTATTTAATAATAATAATAATTGTTATTTAAAAAATAATTCAGTTTACAATTATAAATAGATAATACATCATATATTTTTATGCATATATTCCAGATTCTCGTCAAAACTTCATTTTACTTGACGATTTGTCTCATCAGGATTTCCATATTAAGAACCGTTCAGATCCATTCGATTACTCAACATGTTTACACGTCATTTCCCAACTTGCCAAATTCCATGGTTTATCATATGCCTATTCTCTCCATTCTGAACAACGACTCACTTCAACATTCCCTCAATTAGTCGAGTCAATCCTGACCGAAGGGAACGAAGGATTCATGAAGGAAATGATCACCAGCAATGTGACCCATTGCATTAAGATAGTGGAAAAACACCATGGACTCAATTCGCCCGAATATCAAATAGCAGCTAAGCTCGGAACAAACCCCGATTGGGTTATTTCTCATTATCTCACCTCACTCAACCTTCCAATGTCCTTCACATATATGACCAACACCAAACCCCAATTATTTGCTAAAAATCGAAAAAAAGATAATAATGGCAAATATGATCCAAAGGACGAGGAAAATGGAATTGATAATAAAAATGAGGAATGGCTCGTGTTGAATCATGGAGATTGTTGGATGGGAAATTTTCTCTTTCGTTGTGTTAACAATGTAGAGGAAGTTACCCTCGTGGATTTTCAAATGATGCGGGAAGTTTCGGTCACATTTGACCTCGTCTTCCTTCTTATTATCAATGGGGACAAGGAGTTTAGGGACAAATACACGGAAGATGTTTTGAAGGAATATTTCGAGGCTTTTAATGGAATTTGTAAGAGATTGAATGTAGATCCATGGAAAGATTTTTCCCTTGAAAAATTAAAAGAGAAATATGAGCAAACTCTTTTGTGGGGATTTGTAGTGGCTTTTTTTGTTTTGCCAATTATCTGGGCCACGCCGAATAAAGGGGATTTGGATGGAATTAAGGAGGATGTCGAATCGCAGAATGTTTACCAAGAAATGATCAAAATGAATGGAAAGGAAAATAAAGCTCTCGAATTCAAAGTCCTCCAAATTGTTGAAGAATTGATCAAATACGAAAAAATATTGTTTATGTAAATTAAATATTCATTCATTATGAAATGTTAATACAAATTATTTAACTTATATGGTCTAAATAAACTAACTTTTTCTTTTCATTGCTGCATATACATATGTATGTATGTATATACTAAAATTAATTACAATATGTAATAAAGTAATAATACTCGTACAAATATCTACCTGTAAGTAAGATACTTTTTTTAAATATAAGGTTGGAGTTCCTAATTTATCTTTAATACATAGTACAAATAATTTTAGTTTTTACTAGTTAAAAGACTTACCTAAAGCATTTTGAATTTTTTTCAAAAAGTGTGTCATCGGAATTGAGTCATGCCATCAAATTCACACGCTGGACATTGGACATATTTACGATGCATGTTCATTGCCAAAAGTATTTAGTTAATAATAGACTTAAATGATAAATGAAATCTAGGATTATTTGAAACATTGTATACCTATAAATACCTAGGTACATATATTTGTACATACGTATGGTATATTGAATATTTACCTACAGATATGTACCAGGTATATTAACTTCATAATCAATTGGAAACATTCATTAAATTTAATAACATTAATGTGTTAAAAATTAAATACTTACTTCTACAATTACAATTGTAGATTTAAGACATACACTACATTTGATCTCAATATACTCGTATATTTATATGCCTACATTAGACATTAGTCAGATACAGTAAATAGCTGCATTCCATTAATCATGAATGAAGATTAGATATAAAAATCATCTACCCAGGACAATTTTTTGAAATAAAAGTTATCGTCGAATAAATTCAGTACCAGTACTTGACAGGCTTTCATTAAATAAACTTCAAACACAAAGTATCATAAACGGGTAATTTTAACTTCTTTAAAGATCTTTTAAAAGTTAAAAAACTAAACAAATTAAAATCAATTTTTATTAATCGTAATTAATTTTTAGCACAATGGAGCTTGGCATTACTTTGAGTTTGATTGTGTTATTATTTTCATTTGCCAATGCCCAAGAGAAGACCAACCATGATCAAGTTGTGTCAATTCCATTATCAACACCATACAACCAAGCTGAAGATTTCATGGCCAGATCCACAGCAGGAGTTGGAAAAAAATGCAAGAAATTTGCAGATTGTGATTTTGACGGTAAAGGACTTTTTTGCGTGAAAGATGGAGATGCTTATGCTGACACTTCTGGAGAGAAATGTGGATGTGGAGAGGACTTCAAAGTTACTGATATCATGCAAAATGTAAAGATGCATTATTGTAAAAAAGAAGAGAAATGTCGAGCAAAGGTCGGGTCACCTTGTAATTATCTTATTGGATACAAAGATGGAATGCATTTCATCAGATGTTCGCCAGGTCTTAAATGTGTTGGGTATGTTTGCACTGGCACAATTTCTGATGATGCCAAATGCTCAGCATCAACCTTTTCCCAAATAACTTTTTCGGGATTATTCCTTGCGGTTATTTTACGATTTTGTTAATCAAAACATAAAATATATATTGGACAACTTTTTGTAAATAAAAATATTTTTAATCGAAATTCAAATTGGTTCATTAGTTTTCATTCACATTGTGATTCAAGTTGCATGTAAATAAAATATAAATGGATGTAAATGTATAATTAAGAATTAAGAACCAGTACTGACAATTGACAATGAGTGTGAGTTTGTGAAATATCATAACTAACAATAAGAGGAGAGGAAACTTCCTTTACTAATATGCACAATACAAAGTATACATACATATTATACTGAATGTGAGTAGAGTATATTATAGTTCTTGTCTTAATTTATTATACAATAGATCAAGGCATCCTGTTTCATCATAAATCATTAAATCATAAATAAACAGAAAATAATATTGAAAAATCAACGCAAAAAAATAATTAACTAAAATTCTTTGTATTGTTACAAAACTACTGATTTAAATCTCTGATAAGGTTAAGTCAACATATACTCTTTAACGTGTCTACACTCTACACCTATATTGCACATCGTCATTTAAATATTGTTAAATCACGAATTCATGATATTCATGCGAGGTAATGAGTGAGTGTTACATCCTTTCGAGAGTCAAGTTTAATATTTTAGGTGACACATAAAGATAAGTTTTCCAATATAAGATTGCCATTGAATAAGTTGAGTACCAGAATTTACAAAATCTCTATTAGATAAACTTTTGATTCGAAATAACTTTTATAAATATTCAAGGTAGATATATAAATCTTAAAATCTAAAATCTTAATAACTTGCTACTTAATATTATAAATACCTATATTATTAATTTAAAAATACATAAAATGGCAAATAATATAATTTCTTTTGGCCTTTTAGCACAATGGGATATTCTTTTAGTTTCTATTTGTTACTGGTTGTATTTTTTGCAATGAGTGAAGGAGTGAAATTGCACGCTGAAACCAAATCGAAATTAACACATTCCAAAAAAGCTGAAGACATTACGTCAAGATTTAGTGTGGGGGCTGGAAAAGGAAAAAAATGTTCACAATTCGATGACTGCGATTATGAAGGTAAAGGACTCTTTTGCCTTGACAAAGATGGATTTGTGGTCGGGGATTCTTCGGGAGTGAAGTGCGGATGTGCAAATGATTTCCCTATTAAAAATATTGACAATCTCTTTATGAATTATTGTAAAAAAGATGACAAATGTCGGTCAAAGATCGGGTCCCCGTGTGATTTCAATGTGGTGATCAATAATGGAAAACAGCATGTTGTTAAATGTTCCCCAGGTCTTAGATGTGAAATGGGTATTTGTATTGGCATAATTTCGGATGATGCGAAATGCACAGCTTCCACAATATCCAAAATAGCCCTCACGGGAATTATTGGATTTATTTTACGGATATTTACTCTTGATTGAAAATTGTAAATATAGAGTTTTTTTTAATAAAACGTGTTTTTTAATCAAAATATTATTTTATTTATTATTTTCATTCATTTATCAATTTGCATTGATATTGATAATTATTTAAAAAATAATTTTTAAGTTAATTTATTTAATTTTTAGTTTATTTCACATTTATCATATTTATTTAAATATTTATATTGTCTTTGTTCAAAAACGTTATTTATTTTTATTTTTACTCATAAGTTGGCAGTTGACTAAAGCACGAGCTCATTTGTATGATCTCGTGGGAATTGCATTAATCGCTCACGAAACTCACGATTCGTATGTTCGTATGTAGCAGATATATAGAATTTAGAATCAGAAGCGCATGCAATAATATAAGTAAAGTAGAAATGAGAAACAGGAATTGAATTGTGGTATTTAGCGAAGATATAGGACCGAACCAACAGAGGTCAAATTGGAAAAAAACTTTTTTTAAACTTTCCGAATTTTTGATACTGAATATTAGGATAAAATATTTTATAAATATAATGATGAACGAGGGAGAAGATTGTGAGAGTTTTAGAGAAGAAGAAGCAGAAGAAACTTTAAAAGATTGTCCAGAAGTTATTAAAGGATGGTGGAAAAATGTTTTAAGGTCTCCCAAATTCATTGTTGCTCCTATGGTCGACGCTTCTGGTGAGTTAATTAACCTAGATTAAATTTATTTAATATAATAATTAAAATTTAATCTATAATTTAATTTGATGTTTTTTGTATTACGTATTATTTTTTAGAACTTCCCTGGCGACTCCTCTCAAGAAGGCAATCACTTTTTTAAAATTTAATATTTTTATAAATCATTTTAATTTTGTCATTAATTGTCTTTTAATAAATTTAGATATAATGCACAATTATGTTTCACCCCAATGTTTCATAGTCGAATTTTCGTAGAAGACTCAAGATACCGAACAGAGAATCTCTACACGTCTGTTTGTTCCGAAGATCGACCTTTAATTGTTCAAGTGATCATATAAACTTAATTTTAATTGATTTTATTATATCAGTACAGAATATTAAAATGTGACATTGATATAAATTTTTGTTCATTTATATAAAAATATTTATTTCGTATAATTTTATTTCAATTTTATAGTTTTGCGGGAATGATCCTGATATCTTTGTGAAGGCCTCTCTTTTAGCGAAAGCATATTGTGATGGAATTGACATTAACCTCGGGTGTCCTCAATCAATTGCCAAGCGAGGACATTATGGTGCATTTCTAGAAGACGAATGGAATTTGATCCACGATATTGGTAAAACTTATTCTCAGCTCATTTTTTCACAACTTAACCATCGAAATATTTTTGAGATATTTTATTTAAAGTTTTATATTATTTTGACATTTTAGTTAAAAAGATTATTGAAGAAGTTCAAGTTCCGGTTAGTTGCAAAATTCGTGTTTTCACTGATGTTGATAAAACTGTGAGATATGCGAAAATGCTTGAAAGCGCCGGATGTTATATGTTAACTGTTCATGGAAGAACCAAAGAGCAAAAGGGTCCTTTGACAGGTCTAGCAAGTTGGGCTCATATTAAAGCTGTTAGGTAAATAACTAATAACTTGGATTGAAACTATTAATTTATATTGTTAGATATTACTTATAATACTTTTTTTCAATTGTCGATTTTAATATTTTTATCGTTTTGTTTTAGGGAAGTTGTAAAAATCCCACTTGTTGCAAATGGAAATATTCAGTATCTTATGGATGTGGAGGTTTGATTTTCAAATAATTTTAATTAACTTATTTTAATAAACATTAAAAATAATTCTAATTTTAAACTTTAATGTAAAATTACCAGAGGTGTATCAAAGAAACAGGAGTTAATGGCGTGATGAGCGCCGAAGGAAATCTTCACAACCCGAGCTTATTTTCCGGCCTTTCTCCTCCTTGTTGGGATTTAGGTCTTGAATACATTGAACTTGCTAAACAATACCCATGCCCTTTATCTTATTCAAGAGGCCATCTTTTTAAACTTTATCATCACTTGTAAGGATCCATTTTGAATTAAATTATAATATTCTAATAAGAAAATTAAATAAAAATTTTCAAAACCAATTTTACTTTTCAATTTTGATTAGGTTAATGATGCCAGAAAATGACGATTTGCGACGAGAATTAGCCAAAGGAGGAACTCTTGACTCTTTCCAATTGGTCACTCTCAAAATTAAAGAAAGATATGAAAAATATTCAAGTGGTGATGTTCAATGGGTTCCAACGAGCGAGGAACTGGAAAAACTTCCTTTTCCGCCTTACATTTGCCAACCTTATGAAAGACCAGCGGTCGATGCTGAGCCCATCGTTAAACCACCGTTACAAAGCAGAATAGAAATTGAAATTGAAGCAGCGAAAATAGGGGTTTCCAAGAAGCAAATGAAGAAAATGTCAAGAAATCCTCATAAGAAATGGGGAAATCCAAGGGTTCAAATTCCACTCTGTTCAAACTGCGCAAATCCTACCGTAATTTTTTTAAATTATTTATTTAAAGAAATTAATGAAATTCAAATCTTATTTGATAACGTTACCTTTGTCTTTTGTTGTAGGGTTTAAAATGCTGTTATAACCAATGTAAGAAATGCTGTCGTACAAAATGTTTCGGTGAGAATTTAGACTGTGAAGGCCACAAAATATTTATCAAATCCAATAGGCAAAAAGCGAAGGACAAAGAAAGAGGAATTTTCAACAATTGATCAACACTTTCAAATTAACTTATGGTTCTTTTAATGCTGATTTTAAACTCCTATGTTGTGAAAAATTCAAATAAATATTTGCTTTTAATATGAAAATGAGATAAAGTGGGTTTAATGGTTAACAAGTTTATAAGGCATTTATTTGTAGAGGGATTTGCCCAATGATCGCATAAATGATGAATTGAAAATTGTAATTGCTCTTCGGAGCTGAGTTGCAGCCGTCGAGGTCACATGTGAGAAACCATCCTTTGAAAACTTCTTGCTCGATTTTGAAGTGGCCATATTGAGAGTCCATGTTGGCCGACACGCAACGCCGTATCATGATCTTTTCACCTGTTATGGCTGCAAATTAAAGAAACTTTCTATTTATTCACAACTGCATACCTACTACTTTTTATATACATAAATACTATATAATAGGTAATATTTAAAAAATAGATTTAATGTTAATTATATCATATAAATTAAAAATAGAATATATTATTATGTTTTTTGTGCAATGCCATAAAAACCTGTGTCTCGCTTTAGGTTAGGTTATCCATATAATATGTATATTGTATTGTAATATCATTTCATATTATGAAATTTTATATGAAATTTTTACTCTTAGAGTAGATATATGATATTTATTTGTTGTTAGTTAAATAATAAAATTATTTGTTTCATACTTGAAACTCCTTTTGCTTTGATGCAAAAATGAGCTGGGAATTCTCCTTGTCTATTCCTGAAATTACAATTTAAACAAAACAATATCCCATTAACAAATTATAATAATTGTAAACCTTAATAATCTATTTGTTTAAAATTATTGTAAATCATTATTCTTAATTCATTCAACAAGCAAAATATTTGAATATTTGGATTAAACCGCTTTGGTATTTTGCACCGTTCATGATAGTCACCAGGATCAGGGCTGTACGGGTCGTCACAATGAGGATCACTATTGTTTCTTGAAGCGCAAACAAAGCAACTGATGTTCGCTTCCGACTCTATTCAGATAATTGGCATATTTTAACTCTCCTTGTATATAGATTTCAAAACATTTAATGAATTCAAGTTTAATTCAAACTCACCATTATAAGAAGTGAAATAAAGAAGGAGAAGAAGCGTTGAAACGACGTACGAGATCAATTCCATGTCAAAGCCAAACCTTTCAAATAAGTTTTTAAATACAAATAAAGTGGACGGCGGAATTTATGAAAATTATCAAGCAGTAAGATTTAGATAAAATATTTACCTTTAATTACCAATTGTGTGTAGAAGAAGTGCTCAAGTTTTTAAATCCATTATTTGTGGTCTCAATGAAGGATTCATCATTGAGAATTAATATTTGCTTTAAGAATCAAAGTGTTAATGTAATTGGATCATATGTGTGTGAATGTGAATTCCTTCTTGTGTGATTGTGTGTGAGTTTAGGGTGAGGCCGTGTGTGTTTGGGAGGGATTTGGTTGTATTGATTTTTCTCCCGGGTGCGGATGACTCGGTCTTTCATTTCCTACAAGAGAGCTCCACCAAGTATTAAAATAAACCTCTCATATCTATGCTTCTATACCCATCATTTCTCACCGCCCCCTTCAAATACATATTATGTAGATGCTATTATGCAACTTCTTAAGGATTTACCATTTTAAGTGTATTTTAGATACAATTGAAGTCTAGCTAAAGGCAAACACGTTTCATTTTATTATCCTCCTTCTTAGAAGTCGCCTTTGATTAAAAATATTAATTAAGCCTAATTTTTAAAAAATCAGCATTGAATTTCACCTGTTTTTATTTGACCTTTTAGTTATACAAAGTTATACAATTCCTCATTTTAGCTAACCTTTAAATTCCTTTAACTCGCAATTTAAGTTAAAGAAAGAAGAATAGAAGTTTGTTCTGTAAAAACAAAGCCATTAAGAAATTTGGAATTTGTTATTGGAAATACGAAATACTTACAAAAATGGGGATTTTACGCGAGACAGGAAACAACGTAAAACCACTAAAGTTGCTGATGTTATGAAAATAAGAAGAAATTGAAGAATGGGAAAACCAATAAAGGCCAATTGAAACATCTTTTTGAATGTCATCACTCTTGGACTATTCAACAATGTGAATAAACAAGATCTTGAGAGGAAATTGATAGAGCAAGGTTATGCGTTAACATCCCTCAAGTGCGTCGATAATGTCGATATTTCAAATATTTATTTACTTAACTAGTGTAATATGTAATATATCAGAACTGGTAGGTATTTAATCATTTATTATTTTTTCCCATTCTACGCAATTCAATTCATCGATCATCATTTTTTTCATGAGTTAATACACAAGAATCATTTTATTGCCTTTTCATGTTCTCTGCTCGCTAATCAAGTTTGAATTACATCCACATATTACAATAAATGGATATGAAATGATATGATGAACAGGTTGATAGACACATCTACAAATTAGCAGACTTAATTCATATCTTTATATTTGATTCACTCTTCTTGTATCTAATAGAGTCTAGGTATTTGCATATTTGAACAACGCCCTTTACAATGTTATGCGTATGCTATACCAGTGCCATTTATGCACTATGTGGTTTAAATTTATGAATGCGTAAGTTTAATAATAATATAACATTATTCCCCATTTTAGCACAACGATCCCCAATTTGTTTTCTAATTAAAGCATCAACTCATAAATCGGAAAATTAAATTGAACAATTCCTTAGATTATTAAGGAGGGGCCATTGGACTTTATGCATACTTTACCCGGAATGCGTGTTCGATTTAATTTTTTCAATTGAATATGATGAACAAAATTGTGTACTTATTATGTATTATGGGGAGGAAAAAATTTTAATAAGTTGTTAATATACATATGGTCTGAACCTTCCTCAATTCCATTTAATGGTTGCTTATGAAAATGACGGTTTTTTCCTTGACTTGGGGATTGCCAGATGAAGAGTTATTTAATGAACTTATGTTGTAATATTCAAAGCACTCTCGTGCCTCTACACTCATAACCGGTTTTCCATAAAGTTGCTCTTTTCTCCTTTTCCATTCAACACTTTTCTATTGGGCATCATTTAAACTATATGTATTCTTTTTACGTATCATTGCTCCATTGTCCATTCTAAGGACACTGAAGAAAACACATACAAGGAATACTTTGTTATCTGTCCATGTAAAATAAAAAATTAAACGAAATTAGGAAACTTACATAAGATCTTTGCGAGAAATGCAAAGAGCCCCAATCTCCAAACTTCCTCAACATAAAAGACTTAAAAGACTCGCCGTAGTTTAATCCTCAACGCAGTTCAAGGGGAAATCTCAACCTTAGACATTCGAACAAACGTCACTTTAAATTCGTAATATGCTTATAATTCAATCATTTAAACATTTAATACAATCAGAATCAGTGAGAGGAACAAATGTGTTAATGAATTAGTTTATTAATTGATATTTTTATTGTTCTATACTAGTAACATAACAAAATGGTTTATTTAAAGTTTAGTGAATTTAGTACAATATTTTCTATAAGTTCCTTTTATTTGTACATGATGTTTTCAAGTTCAGAAGCTGTGTCGTTATATGAATCTAGAAACAGGATTTTGTATTCTAATTCAATTACTTCACAATTTTCTCAAGATCTCAAATTTTTAAGTTTGATTGGTAAGTTAGAGCATTAGATGGATTCATCTAAATAACAAATATTAAGTTACTTATATACTAAAACTAAATAATTTATTCTACAATTTAATGTTCAAAAACCATCTTTATTATCATTTCAATTTCAATCTCAATTTAGAATTAATATTAAATATTTCATAATTTAATAGAATTATTATTTAATTAAATTTAATATTTAAAAAAATAAAATCCTTTGACAAAGGAATTATTTAAGCGTATTTAATTTATTTCTTTATCCATTTTATTTAAATTATGAGTAAAATTAATATATCAAATAAATAAATAAATTATAAATTTCATTAATAATATTTTCGCTAAAATTTTTTTGATCAAATTAAATTTTTTTAAAAATTCACCATTAAAGATTTTTAATAAAGATTTTGAAAAAGATTAAATTATTACAAATGTATTATTAATTTAAAAAATAACTTTATTTATTCAAGGTCGTTTTTGTGCGCCGTTTGAATATTTAAAAGAAGGTTGGTTTCGTCCTGGTGATTCTGGGGAATCCGGAGATGAAGACTCAATCTTCCCAGCATGGTACAACAAAGAATTAGCAGTTCGCGGTCAATCCTTCGGCCGCCGCCACTTTTTCCAAATCATCAATTCCATATTCCACGCTTACATCCTCATGGGGATGTGTCACGTGAATGCTCGGCGGGTTATCATCTCTGCTGGGAAAACTCTCACTGCCTACAATTCAACCAAAAGGTTCACTGCCAACGTCCTTCAAATCAAAGTGTGGTACGAGGAAGATTTGACCGATCCTTCGTCTCCCTTCCACGACAGCGTCTCAACCACACGAAGCATCCACTCAACAATTGCACACAACATCAAAAAGAAAAAGATTGATTTGGACAAACCTGTGATTGGGAATTATTTGCCAAAGTCACAAACATCAATCATTTCCCCAATGTGGGATGGTTTCAAGGCGGATCTCCGTTTGAGTCACTTGGGAGAGAAATTGAAAAAGCGGGATGAGAAATTGGAGGGACGAGTGAAGTTCAGCCAATATGACATGTTAGGCGGACTTTGGACTTATTTTTGTCTTCCTGTGACCATCCCAGAGAGGATGAACATCAAAAGGGCGAGTGAGGAAGATTTATATGCTTTTGCCCACTTTTGGGCCCTTATTGGATATTTGCTAGGAATTGAGGATCAGTTCAACATTGCTCTCCAGCCAGATTTAAAATCAGTTCAACAAATGTGCAAAAAGGTCTTTGACGCAGATATATTACCTTGTTTGGACAATATCGATGATGAAGGAAAATTTGCGACGGAAAAATTCATTGAAGTAAAAACCTTGTTAACATATTTTATTAATTTTTAAATTAATTTTAGTAAACAATTTTTAAATATCTAAATTAAGATAACATATTATATTTAAGTTGCTTAAATTAATTACGTTTATTAATATTAAATCAATAACTTATTGTATTTTAGTTAGGTGCATTCATTTTCTGAATTTGTAAATATTGTCTTTAAGCTACGTGTATAAGTATAATTTAATATGAATTTATTGTTTTAGGGCAACATGGGGATTGTTCCTTACTTGAGCACCAAAGAAGGTTTTTTCCTTGCCATGGTGGAAGACACTCTCGGAATTCCCACAACGCACCTGAGGAAGACAATCGGTTGGGCAGGGATTGGACTTAGGAAATTAGAGAAATTTTTTCTTCGTCCATTTTCGCATTATGATGGCTTCCAAAATAGTATGAACTATTATATGAATATGTGGATTCGAGTAGCAGGAATCAAATATTTTAATATTGATGGAAGTGATCCAAGGGAAGTGGTCGAAAAAGGATTCTTTTAGTCATTGCCATACTCAACAATTTCCCCCTATTTATAACATACAGTATTAAATTATATGTGATTTTAGAATTTATGCAATGCAATTTATAATAATTGATTCATTGATAATACAGACTATGTAGTATTCTTAAATTATATTACATTTATTTTATAACTGATTATCGAATTTAAATAAGACTCAATATTTGAAAATATTTTATAACACCATTTAAGTACATATATAGTATTATAACAAAATGACAAATAAACAGTAAATAATAAAAGGAGTTTTAGAATAAACATTTTTGTAAAATATTTAATTCTCTTTTGCTTATTTTATTTCGCTCATAAATTCCAACATTAAAAAATGTACATTGAGCAAAAAATGACCTTTGATTTCACCTACGAAAGTAAGCCCACAGTCATTTTAAGCTTTACAAAAAGTAGACTATGAGGAATATTAAAACCGGTGTTTTGATAATAGTTATGCTGGAACATATCTCTTTTAATGTATATTATTTCATATATGAAATTTTTAATTTGGTGTAGTTTATTACAAAGTATATAATTTAGTGTAACACTTGGACACTTGCGACTCTCGCCCTAAGCTTCCTTTACGTGGAATTTGAGAATGAGAAAATATAATTTGGACCATATAAATGCAACATATTCTGAGAAATGAAATAAGAAACTGCTTTTGGGCCGCGTCCAACTCTGCCTTTATAAAGTTCCAAGAAAACTTAGTTTTTTTCTTCTTCCGCCGCTCACTTCATTTAACCTGAATGAAAAGGATCATTAGTTATGAAGAAGCTTCTGTCTAAATTACCATAATTAATACACAAGATCTATTACAGTAAATATATTAATAATGCATTTCCTTCAATCAATAAATCATCAACTTTCATATTAAGTAAGATGAATTATTAATATAAATTATAATTAATATCTAATATAAACCTAATTAAAGGTGAATGAACCTTTTAATTATTCTATCTAATAATACATTAAACATTAAAGCATTTATAACATTCTCTTCAATTTAATCATCGTTCTAATCATTAAAGTCACTTTAAAATTAAAATCTTGATAAAAATATAATTTTTATTAAAATGTAGATGCTTAATTGAGCATTTTGTATAAGAACCTGACCAAATGTAATTTTTCATTTTTTCAATCTCAACTTGGAATTCAATGAGAAAGTCGGAAATAAAAATAGTCGGTAAAAATAAAACAATCCTTAATAAATTAAAATTAATGTTTAATTAACTTTAAGTTTGTAATTATTTTGTCTAAATATATTGTTTAAGTATAGGTTTAAACATTAACTCGGGCGTGGGGTTAGCAAAAGGCGTGTAGGCGGAAAAGTGGTGTGAAAATGAAGAAGAATCTCTTCGCGTTTTTCCTCCTCCTTTCCCTCGCGTGTGGGAACGAAGAGAAGGAGCAATTGGGATTTTTGTCAGAATGCAGCGCGTGGAAGGGACTCAACCCTTTCCCATTTGGCCCTTCATACAAAAAGGAGTGCGATTCATCAAAAGGGGTTATTTGTATGTATTTGCATGTATTTTGGGTAAATGTAAATGTATTCCCATACTTAATACCTGGAACACCGACCGATGAGGTGGGGGGCCTCATCCATATGCTTCAGTTAATAAACTCAACCCTTATTTAACCCTCAATATTAAACAAACAACAGAAAACGTTTAATTTCATTACTTAAGATACATATGTTAATTCTTCGTATCTGAAATGATCTAAACCATGTAAAAATCTAAATTTTAATCTTCATATTAAAATATATTGAATGTATGAATTTAATTAGTTCATTAAGATGAGTTATTTATGAACATTAAATGAACCAAAATAAGGGCCAGACTTTACTTGCCGGAATAACTCCATGCTGCTCCATGTTAATACATTGTTCGCTTTATTTAGGTTAGGTTAGGTTTTGTATTGTGAGGATAGGGGCTCTATGGAGCTTTGTGACGTTTTTCTAGATAGTAAAGTCCAGTCAAAATAAATATTAAAGAAGAGAAGTTTAAGAAATTGTAAATAAGTGATATGAACTTTCAATTGCATGTGGAAGTTTGAAAACTTCCTGTCTTTGTTTGCTATTGCAATTAAGTTTTAATTATTAGCTAAAGTTATGTAAGTGCATAAGACTAGACTACCTAAGTATGTACATATACTATAGTATATACAATATATTATTTAAGAAAAAATGAAAAAGATCTTATTGGGTAAATATTTTCTGATTTGTTTAATGTTCTATGTAGAGTAGGCATATGTAAATCTTCTACACATAAATAATAGGAATTAATAGTTAATCTTAAAGCAATAATGGAAAAGTAGTTAGGTAAATATTATTAATTAAGTAAGATAAATATTAAAATAAATATTTGCTTGTGACAATCCTTAAGATTCGCAAGACCAAATGCTAACATGATATTACCGAGTTGTTAGTGTAAATTTGTAAGATACATACACTGAACTAAAATTATATACCTATTCTCCAATGTAAGTTACGTACGAAATTTGACCGGTAGCGGGGCGAGAAATATAATATTATAATTGACCATTGTTTCACAATGCCCAATAGAAAAATAACAAATGTTTATTGTTATTTTATTTTAAAATAACAATAAACATTTGTTATTTTTGAGCGGGATTTAGAATGCTTAAAGGATACCTTAAAAAGTAAGTTCAAATCTTCAAGCATACTAAATCCCGCTCAAAAATAACGTTTATTGTTCTTTTTCTATTGAGCATTATGAAACAATGGTCGATTATAACATTATATTTTTCGCCCCGTTACCGGTCAAAGTTCGTACTCAACTTACACTGGAGAATAGGTACTTATACATATAATAAATACTGATACATTATTTTATATTTACATATTTATCCTTGTACCTATGCTTGTAGATGAAAACCTTTAAATGGGAATTAAAGTTTGGAAAATCGTGAAAATTGGTACTCGGCAATTTGATTTTTGGTTTGTTTGTAATGAAAGTCAAAGGAGTGAGTGTCAAAAGCGGTGAATTATTTTTAAGTTGGGGGATTAATAAATGGAGCGTGTGTGTGTCCAGCGAAGCTTTTGAGTTGTCTGAGATGGATTTTGTTCCCTGTGGAAAGAGGATGATTTCGCTAATTAAGTTGTCAAGAAGGGTCTCTCCATCGGAAGGGTGAGTGAGTGGAGGCAATAATGAGAGGAATCCCATCATCAAATCAACATGAAGTGCTCATCCGCTCCCCGTCATCCAAATCCCTTCCGACTCCCCGACTTCCTCCCTCCAATAAACTCCCTTAAGAAGACCCTTCAACCAAAAACTCACAAAATTACATTTACTTCCCAAATGAACCACATGGGCCCTGCGGTGATCCTCAATATTATTTCCATATATTTCTTCCACTCCCAACCAAATCCAAAACTTTTCCACAATTTTCCATCAGCTGTTTATGAAGAGCTAAACTTATAACCAACCCATTGTTACAATGTGGTGAATTTTGATACAATTCTATGTTGTTTATACTGATATGATAGTATTATGTCAAAATAATAATGAGAATAATGAATAATAAAGCCAAACCAGATATAAAGGAACCACCAACCCTGAATATGATATTTAAAAAATTAATCATTGTATTACCTAACCGATCAAAATACATAATTTAGGTGTTAGAATAAGGATTTCATGCTAACGTTAACGAAAAATTCAATGGTTTTCATAAGGCCATGTCAAATCCTAAGTGAAAGTAGCTTTCTTCTCCAATAAATAAAGGAGCCGGTTTAACAAATCATTAATTTTTTAAGTTTTAGGACCTTAATTTTTGGCTAAAGTTTATTCAAACTTAAAAGTTTCTTCCTTGGTTTAAAACCAAATTGAAAACACGCCGATGCATCGACGCTGCAAGCGTTTGAAGAGTCTCAAGAGCGATTTTGTCCCAAGCCCTTTGGACAGCAGCATGGAGGCTTAGCAAATCATCAAACTGTCTTCCATTTTTATAAACTTGTCGTGCCATTATGCCCCACAAGTTTTCTATGGGATTTAAGTCTGGGGAAACTGCTGGATGCTCCATTAGTGGAATATTGTTTTCGCGGAGCCATTGAATAGTGGAGTCAGCAGTGTGTGAGCGAGCTCCGTCTTGTACGAATTGCCATTGTGGTCCGTCAGCATGATTGAGACCATGCCAAAATGGCAGCAAATGGTCTTCAAGAGCATATTGATATGCTTCAGCGTTCACTCGAGGTGGTAAAAACGCAAGCGTCGACTTGCAACTATTCGAGAATACCATGAATGAACCTCCATCCGAGTGCCTCTTAGAGAAAATCTTTTCTTTTCGCAAATCATGCCAATAGCCGTGAAATCCATCTGGGCCGTCAAGATTCCACTTCTTTTCGTCCGACCAGACCCTTCGTCTCCATTTTCTTCTTCATCCCAACTTGTCTTCAGCCCAAGCTAATCTTCTTTGAATATGAACAGGCTTTAATAGTGGTCGTACGGCCATTTTTTGGTATTTGATGTTCGAAGAGGAATTTATGACCTTTCTGACAGTTTCCTTATACACATTCAGGTTGAGCTGATGCCTTATTTGAGCACAAGAAACGCTGGAATTGCTGGCAGTTCTTAAAATGTGACGCTTGTCAACGGGGCTCAACTTTGACGATATTCCCCTGCGTTCGACCCTTGGTCCAGGGGGTTCATTTTCATTTCTATTGATGAATTTCACAATGGTCGAGTGAAATTTTCCAACAATTCGTCCAATTTGACGATATGAATGACCAGTTTCCCGTAAAGTGACAATTTGACCCATTTGAAATTGGGTTCCTCTTGGCATTTCGTCTAAAAGGTACAATAAAATTAGGGGACGATATTTAACTCCAGACATTTGATTACCCGATTGATGACAACGAATTAAAGACAAGAAAACAAGGTGAAAGTGATGGTTCCTTAATTTATGGGATATCAAATTTTGAAATTTTATTAAATTTCATTTCTATTCTTATGTGTGCAATTCCAAACACATCGAATATTGTTTATAAACATTCTGAATTACCCACAAAATTGGTTCAGTATTTAGACATCTATTATTATAAATTTATCAAAAATTCCTTGTGGTTCCTTTATATCTGGTTTGGCTTTACTATGTATTTTATACATTTAACTTCACAGCATGTACTATGTGTTTATACTCTATAATTATCAATATAACAAATAAAGATATAGGAAAACAAAACTTTGGGAAAACTACTGATTAAACTAACCTAACGTATCGGGATGAAATTGAAGAGTAAATAAGGTTGTCACGCTTTCGATTGACATAAATTCTAAATTCTTCACCGTCCCCCATTTTCTTTTGAATGTAATTGACAGCCATCTTGGATTGGTAACTGCCAATATAATATATATATACTACCCGTGCTCGTGGGAGTTGGGAAAATCCTTGGTTTGCTTACCTTCCTTTCATTTCATCTTTCGCTCATGATTCCTCGCCAATTTCTTTTTTACTAGTTTATAGATGTTTTTAAATTTTTACACAAATTAACAAAAACATGTAAAAATTCCTTTTTAATAAATAAATCGTTAACCAACTTCAAATACTTGTGTGAATTCTTTGAGGAAAGGAAAGGAAAGTAGGCAAACCAAGGATTTTCCCAACTCCCACGAGCACGGGTAGTAGTAACTGTAAATAATGCCATTTCTTCTTGGTCAAGCAAAGGAAAATTCACAAGATTCATTTCTGTTGCTATTCGCCATATTAACCTGGAAATTCGAGCGTTTTCATAAATTGGTTTAAGTAGATTCCGTTTGTTCATTCGCGTGAGAGCTATTTCGGCAATTTTCTGATGTAAAGGAGAATCATCGTAGAGCTTTTCTTTATAATTGTTGATGATCATAGCGACAAGACGAACGATCAAAGTTAGTTTTCCGGTATGCACGTATGGTAACTGCTATTGAAGTGAGCATCCCCCATTTTTCATCCTTGCATTGCTTGATTCAACAACATGTCGGGCCATGGTAACCCGCCTAGTTCGGTTAGCTTCTTTAGTGCTAAACTGTTTTTCGGATCGTGTAATGAGATCCGGCATGAGGAGATCAATTCCGAAGGTTCTTGCTGTTTCACGAGAGTCTCGAAAACCCCTATCGATAAGGTTTTGATCACCTGATTGCCTCCATCTTTCAAACTCATTGCATTCGGTTAGGATTTTGTTATAGATTTGTGCGTCGTTATTTTAGTTGTCTGTTAGCCAAACTCCTGCCACATCGATGTAATAGCCATCTATTATTAAAACAAAAATAACTATTTGAAATATTTTTAATAATGAAATTGATATTTTAAACTAAACAAATAATTTTTAAATAAAGTTAATTAATATAAATATTTTACCAGCAGCCACAATTATGAGGTTTCAATAAATTGCGGCATTTGTTTAATGAAAAAGTCGTCTTTTGTAATTCATGTTCTTTGAATTTTTGAATAAAGTTCCATCTATCACGAGAATTACAGAGTCCTTCGGTGTAGAGAAAAGCGTCTTCAAAAATTCAGATGTATGATTTTCAATGATTTCTTCACGTGTTATATGCAAAAATCCCAGAAACTTTGATGAGAAGTTCACATTAAGTATATTTAGCACTGATAATAAACATTTGCTAACTTGTGATTGCGAAGAGAATTTAAAGAGAAATCGTAACATTTCTTGAGACAAATTCAATTTAATTTTCACAAGAAACATTCCGAGAGCATCTCTGGTTGATCGGGTCAGTGTGTTTCTTAATTCTCCTTTTATGTATGAGTGAAGATCCTCAAGTTCCCCCCTTGATAAGAAGAAAAGGATCAAATCTCATTTAGCAGTCTTTGGCAAATTCCATCCAGATTTTTCTTCTCATGGAATATCAAAGAATTCATCGAATCCTATTCAAATCCAAATCCTTTAAAAATATTTTAATTCGTTAAGAAAAATGAATCAAAGGATGAATTTAACAAAAAAATCCGATCTTCAAAGTTCCATTCTTTATGATAATTAAAAGTTAAATTAATTTTTACAAAATAAATCAGCTATGTGATTCAAAATTTCTTGATATCCCTGATTAATAAAGTTAAAGATTTCTTATACAAATATTTTTGATATTTTGATTATTTTACTATGAAATAAGTAATATGTAGTGATAATCATAATATAAAGATCAAGTGATGAAAAAAAAGAATAATCCTTTCACATCAATGAACTGTAATTTTTTGAGGGGCGGAAAAGGGGATATTTATTTCCCTCATGGGCTCCCGCATTGTTTGCCATATGAATACGAATGAGGTTCGAGTGTCCCCTGTCTCATATCCATCATTCCAGCCCTTTTTTCCATCATCTCCTCATCATATCATTACGATTGGGAATCTGTGCCTTATTTCCTTCATATTTCCAAAAAGTGATTTACTCCTCTACAGTTTGCTTCCGAGTCTTTCTGTGTCTTTCGAGAGTCGAATCAGAAAGTTAATTAATCTTGACACTTTCTCCGCTTTGATTTCAAACATTCTCTGGCACAACTCCATTTTCATTTCTTTTCCATTCAAACTTTTTTCTCTGCAGATAGAGCCTGAAAATGAGTATTTTATATCAAAGGGTCATAAAATGGTTGTTATCTCAGTTTGCCTTTGGCAGTTTATTCAACAAGGCAGTTGAACTCACTTGTGATTTAAAACTGTTTTAACCAAACTTCAGTTCAAGTCTAAACAACATCAATTTGGAAATTCTAACAATTGGAATTGAGTGGCATAAAACATTGTGATAATGTTGAGGAATTGCTTATACCAACATTCAACCAACGCATGGAACATACATATTACATCGTATTTATGGAAATTACAACCTGCGTGCATAGAAAGTTTAAGGGTATTTAGAAAACACATTGTTTAGTTTATTGAGGATATGAAATATTCTGGAAGAGAAAGCATTTGAACCATTTTGAACATAAAAGTGCCCGGGCGGGGTTTTTGTTGGACAGCTGTCCAAGTCAAACATTCCTCTTCGGGGTAACTGACATTGTATACATTATACAAACACACACTCCACTCTCACTGTTTCAATTTCAATCTTCGGAGTCTTTGCAAAATCCATTCTCTTTTTTTCTTTATAAAAAACATAGGTACACACTTACTTTTAAATAAATACTACAACATGCATAATAATATTGGTATTTTACTATGTATTATGTATGTAAGTTATATACTAAAGGCTATGCATTGGATTTTCTACACTTCTGACATCTTTAGATTATTTATGCTCTATGCGAATAAATTTTTGTAGAAAATCCAATGCATAGCCTTTAGTAGTTTTTTTACATGTATTTGAACAAAAATTCTCAGAATTGTATATATTTGTAAACAATGTTTTTTTAGTTTAATAAATAATTTTAAAATATAATATGTATGTATATACAAATAAGCTATCTGTAGCTATAAATCACGTAAAATGTTAATAATGTTGACTATTTAATATAAAGCAATCTTCATATGTAATGGACGTTAAAGGTTAAAAGGGAAATTACGTAAGTATTTGATTATACGTTTAAAATAAACTTGTTTGTATAAGTTTTTCCTTGGGTTTTTCTATGAGAAAAGTGTGCGTCTCGGCGTCTGTTTGCGGAATGCATGAAATCCTTTCGTATTTGTTTTCTAAAGAAGTCAAATCTCCTTTTGTTCCTCCTCATTGAGAACATTGAAAAGGGTAGACGTTGTTTGGCCTATCATCCAAACACATCCGGCAAAATCTCCCAGAAGTTCAATTCAACTGGGAGTGATATCAACTTGATATTTGATATACCTAAATACATTCAAAATATATCAAACTATTATATTACATAATACATTCAACTCTATGTAATACATCATACTAACTAAATACTGAATATAATATATGTATAAGGGTATATTGTATGTATTTCCTTACTTATACCATATACCATTACACACAATACAATACATACAGGCAAATATGGAATATTGATATAACATATTTGGACCTAAATATAATTTCCTCTTATAGTTTTCAATGTATGAGTGTATCATTGTGGGGGTGTCATTGTAAAACCAACATGTGGATATAGAAAGAGGTAATTGCCCCCATATGGTCCATGTGTCAGAAGGAAGTGTGACAGGGGAGATATGGAGAAGTGGGAAGAAGCGAGCGAGTGACGAAGTTTCTCTCTCAGTTTCTTTTCCCTTGTCTTTCCTCCTCCTCCCTCTTATTCTTGGCCCGAAAAACTTCCCTTTTTTTCTTCTCCCTGAAAATCTCATCTTTCACTTCCCACACTTTTCATAGGGATCCCAAAGACCATTGAGCCTCCAGTGCACTCAAAAACACCCAAAACTCCCCCAAAATCACCTGATTCAATCTAAAAACTCTTTTTCGTCATTTGCTCACCCACTAAATTTCCAACTTAACTTGATAAATTCTTTTTTATTTTTAATCTCAAATCTCTTGGTCTAATTACCTCCATCAACTTATCACCCTGGGTCATGTTTCTAAATTGTGTGTCTAAATTCACGTCATTCACATATGAAAACGCAAAAGTTTTTATAATATAAAGAAAATGAAACCCAGATAAAGAATAAAAAACCTGGCTTTGTTAACATAACATAATCTACAAGTTCATAAAATTAAATAAATCAAATTGAAAAATTAGGAAGAATTTTGTTTGGTAAAGCTTGATAATAAAATAATGAAGATTATATGGTTTGAATGTGTTAAAACGACAATTTGTTTATCAACTTCCTCCATCAACAGATGAAATTCGTTTAAAAGAGTCGATGATGGCAATAATGGGTAATGTTCTAAAAAGGATATTAGGCGGAGAAGGTCGAGGGGAGGAACGTGGTCGGGTAATAGCGGAAAAGACTCACAGTAGGCCTAATGGACTGAACAGCGGAAGGCTTAAAAAGTGAATTTGAAAAAATGGGCATAAAGCATTATCTTCGGGGTGACAGAAATCCTTTTATGGCTCATGTAAATGGAGGAGGTTGGTCCATTGGTGGTTCTAAGATATTTCACACACTCCATTTACCCTCCCCCCACTTACTACAGACCGAGGGGGCAAAAACCCCTTTGATATAATAAATATAGAATATGCGTAAATATGGTATACTGTGAAGTAAATACTAATATAGGAAATAAATGTAAGGTAGGTATAAATAATATATTTACTGATACATTTACTTCAGTATACTCATAGTATATACTCATATACAGATAACAGTGTTAGTAAATACCATATACCTACATATGTACGTATACCATAAGCATAGAGTAGCATTGAAAAGAATCATACTAATATAACCCTTTCCTTTTATATGAATCAAAGAGGGTCTTAAAGTAATAGTTTTTATAAGGAGAAAACCTTATAAAAGGAAAGGTCTTTTCCACTGAAGAAACTCACGAAATGTATGAAGAAGGAAAAAAGAGGGGAAAATATTTCACTTTTCTTTTCAAAACAATAATTTATAATGTATGAAAACCTCGGTTTCACTTTCCGAGTCAATCACTCACTTTACCATTTTTACCCACTTTGGTTAAATACCCTTTATTTTGCAACCAGGATTTATGACCCAATTCTGGCCCTCCTTCTGAAAATCCATTAAAATCTCATTATTTTACCTGGATCAAAAGCAGCGTGATCAAAAGCACGCAAGATTTTTATCGGAATTAATTTTTATCATAAAAATCTCTAACATTAAGAGCATCTGTTTAAAATATATCTTTATAAACTTTTTTCCTACTACTATTGTAGTATACCACATATACAGATGTATTTGCATTGTATTTGTATGTTATATATTTGTATGTACTAATACATACCAAACATATCAATAATAAGTGATGTTATTTATTCATACCAAATCTCTGCTTTTGAGCTTTGAACGATCTCTTGTCAAATTCAATTAATGTGTCAATTTGCTCCATTTTCACCCTTCACTCAACGGAAGCTTCCTCTCGGTTTTCCCAAATATAGGATCAAGCTGTCGATCAAAATTTTGTTCCACATTCAGAAACACACATCCATTAAAAATTGGTTAAAATAATTAATTTGAGATCAGTATGCCTAAAACAAACTTAAAATACAACTAGAGCAATTAATAAATACAGAGTAGAGTAGGTATACTATCTGTACTAACTATGCATACCATACTACTGATATGAATGTACATAATATGAATGGATATTTATGAAATTGAATCAAGGTGTTTATTAGCTCTAGATATATATCGTATTTACTTCATATGAAGTTAATTGATACAAATTGCTTAATTGTTCGTAAAATGAATGAAAAGCGTTTTCTATGCCGTCGAGGGAATGAAAATGAGCACGCGTGTGTACAATATTTGACTATGATATTTAATAAGGTTAATTAAATATTCACTCTCAATTAGAGTACAAATTTTGTATCATTGTAAGGAGGCGGTTAGGAATTGCTTTCAACAGCTTTTAATTTAACTTTTTCCTTAATATCGTTAAAACGTTATATCAATCGATGGACATAAAATAAATGTAACATTTCAATTTTTTTTATTTATTTACAACTATTTATATATTATAGATAAAATAAAATTGCATAAATTAATAATATGATGCATATTATAATTAATTAAACTTAACCACATCCATGCTCACATCTTAATAACTCAAATGTTTCAATTACCTGCTTTATATAATGTATTTATGTATAAAAGAGAATATTATAATAGCCATTTCATTTACATTTGGTTTTAAAGGCGGGCACATTCATTTCAAATACATTTTCTGAGGGTGCCTTGGGTCTTAATTCTCTTAATCAGTCCAAGAGGAAGTGAAAATGGAAGATAAATGCGGTTTGAGAAACTCGACATGAATCTTTTAGTATTTTCCTTCTTCAGTTAGTTTCGATGAACCAAAGCCGCGGCGGTTTGAAGATAAGTTCAAATTCTCTTTTATTTATTTAAAATAATTATAAAACACTCAGAGCTCAAACCGCAAAGTCCATTAATGAGATCTAATTAAATTAGATGGAATTTTAATTCGTTCGTTCTAAAATTAAATCTCGTCTAAACCTATTAATATAAAATAATATAAATTATTTAATAAAACGAAGTAGTTTAATCTTTTACATTTAATTCCCTCTTTATCATGCAAGCCATCTCACAAGCTACATTTGCTATTTATTTACATTTACACCAAATCAGACTGTCTTGAGAAACGGAAAAGCCGACGTTGGCAATAATTTACAAAATAAATTTTAAGCTTAATGTTCAAAATGTTCCATTTCCTTCTCCTCATTTTACGGGGCAAATGCAATTGGGCATATTAGGAGAATATAATTTATAAATGCAAAAAAGGTTCTTTACTTTATAATATTTATTTATAAATTTAGGAAATGAAAAAGCTTTATTACAACTACCATCTAAATCGATATATACCATATAGATGGCATATATGAACATAACAGAAATAAATATCAGAACATATTCTATCTAACTGTATATAAGAGTGCATGTAAAGAGCATAAGAACAATTTAAAATAATATTATATAAACTATTTCGCATTTTCTTCCACTGTTGACTTAAAGTAAAGGGTGGATTAAAGGCTTCGTGTTGTTTTACGAGTTGCCTTTAAAGTATCTCTTTTTACCTCCATTACTTTTCCCCTTTACTTTCCCTCATTGTCTGGACAATTAGAAAGGGAATGTAAATGTTGTTCCACTTTGGTGGGAAGTAAAAGATGGGAAGATGAATTGGCGTCGTCTCGGTTTAATGTCCCAAGAACACGGGACTGGATATGTGTTCCGGATTTTGTTCCTTCCCAGCCGGGTTTTGGGTCTCAGTCTCCCGCGAACGCCCATCCGAACAACATCTCATCTCCTTTCACTCAACCAATAGAGCCTGTTCAGTTTCACTTAAATATAGTACACGAACATTACTATTCTATAATCATAGAATAACATTTAAACTCTTTCTTTAATGACCATTAAAATGGTTTGTATGTTGAGTAGCAGCGGTTCTTTTCAGAAATCCCAATAAACTACTTTTACGGCACAACAAAACACTTACTTTAATAGAAAACTACAAATTGAGTTGTTCACAATTTGTTTCTTTACAACACTCAATTACTCACTTAACAATTGGTTAACACTTTCTGAATTTTTTCAATTTAAACTTACAAGCAAATTCCAGTTTAAATAAATTGAGGCGATAATCAAAATTGATAATTAAAATATTCAATTAAAATATAAATATTCAATTACAAACTGTAAAAAAATCATTATTATTTATTGAATTTATGAGTGATATTTTATTTTCCCATTTACGTGATTTGTGATGAAGCATTGAATTGAATCTCAAAACTGAAGGTAAAATGAGTTTTATTTATTATGGGATAGAACAAGATTTAATAATGGCTTTACTGCTTATAAAAAGCGAGATCAAAAGGAGAAAATGAGGTTAGAATTGAAAATAATTTGAAATGGGGGAAATGACAAGGGGCCATTTCAACCCACGGAGGTGGAGAATTTAAAGCATTTTCATGTAAGAAGAACATTTCAGTTTTACGTAACTATAAAATTCCTCTTGGTGGCTTTCCTTTGAATATAATTTCCTTTTATAATAAATATATCGACTCTCATATTTACTTTCCAAAATTTCGTATAATTTACTATAAAGAAGAAAATCTCAGAGTTTAACGCCAATATTATTTTATTTCATGTTATGGTATGATGTGATGCCAAAGTATAAGATTGATAGATTGATGCCAATGTGCAATTTTCTAATACATACTGGTACAAATACATAGTTGAACATTACACACTCGGCATTCAGCTGCGAATTTGTGCGAATGGAAGGAAAGTGATGGAGATTTTATGATATTCATCATTTCTTACCAAGACCTTTTTAATAGCCGATCGTAAAATATTTGCACATGGCCATCATGGGGAAATTGATCTTTTCGGACAGACGAAACCGCCAGACCTATCGTTACAATACTCGTCCAATTTAATTGCTACACTTTTATATCAAAACGAGTCGGCTTTTATTAAAAATTATTATAAGTAGGTAATAGTGGATTATATACTACCCCATTTCATATATCTTCGCAAAATCCTTGGTTCGCCTTCCTTCCTTTTTATCAATATATTCAAATGTATTTTGCGTTTTATTTTGTTTATTCAAGTAGGGAGTATTAAAATTAACATTTTAAGTTTTAATTTTATTAAATAAAAATATGAGTAATATTATTAACTATTAATAACATTTAATATTTTGTCACATCTCCTTTTGATTTGATCAATTCTCTAACACGTTGAGGCATAGAGGAGACAAAGCGTTGGCAAGTCTGTGGAGTTATTTTATTCCACTCGGTTTGTAAAATTTTTTCTAAATTTTCAGTATTTGTAGGGTTTTCTCGTTTTACCTTCTTTTTCAAAATACCCCATAGAGACTCGATGACATTCATGTCCGGGCTACTTGGTGGCCAATCCATGACGGATATCTTGTGATCCTTAAGCCACTTTGTCGTTGATTTTGCGGTGTGTGCGGGAGCTCCGTCTTGCTGGAAGATGAATTTTCCATTGGGAACAAGCTTTTGAACAGAAGGAATGAGATGAGTTTGGAGAATCCTCTGGTAATCATCCTGCTTAATTGTTCCTTCAATGAACTTTAGATCTCCAACTCCTCTGCTGCTCATCATCAGCAGAGGAGTTGGAGACACCTGCCACACCATCAACATTTTTGCTTTTTTAACCTTTCGGTTAACAGTCGGGGTGAAATGTTTCTTCCTAAAGCATTAAGCAAATTAAGCATAAAGCAAGACTTTAATTTAGACAATTAACTAATTTGCCTTAGAGAAGCGCAAAATTCAAGGCTTTGGGGTTCAGTTGAATTCCTTTCTTTATTTTATCGATTGTATCATAAATTGTTGTACTTGATACAAGATTTTGAAGTTCACTTTTAATAATTTTAGCACTTTTCTTTTCTAAAAACTTCAATCTAATTAAATTTAGGTATTCTTGAGAAGTCTGTTTACCCCTTGCAATTTTTAAAACAAAATTCATGAAATGAGGAATCATTGGAAAAGATAAAAAGAAAGGAAGGAACGCGAACCAAAGATTTTGCGAAGATAAATGAAATGGGGTAGTACTTTAATGTTATACTAATGAATAATATGCTATACTAGACATGTATTTATACTAGTATATAGTTATACTAGGTATACCCATTTAAGTAAAAGAAAAATAATAAATGCATTTTTATATAAAACTACAATTATATTAGTACATAGTAAAAAAAGATTAAATTAATTTAAACAATTCCACAAGAGGCTTTGATGAAGTAATATTTCCCATTATAGAAGCCGAGTTTTCGAAGCCGAAGCCGTTGAATAGCAATCGAGATAGACTGCTTTAAATATTCAGTGGCTCTTTTTTCTCCGGTTTCTTTAGTCAATTTATGACTAATTTCACTGATCAGAGTGTATGCCTCGGCTCCCCAAGTTCCAGTAGTTTCAAGAGCGAAAGGAACGAAAATGTAAGACGAAAGAATGCTTGAATATTTCTTAATTTTATTCTCCTCTGCTAAAGTTGCTGCATATCTATTAGTGTGGGATGAGTGACTAATGTAAGAAGCTGCAAACGTATCAACTATTGTAGAATCCCACACTAAGCATCTACTACTTTTCCACGGTATGAGCGAAATACCATCGGGACGTTTCCCGTCGTCACGACAAACTCCTGGCGGTTCAAGAATTGCAGGGATTCCGAATGAAATAAGTCACCTCTTGAATATATCGTTGATTGCTGAGTGACAAGATATTCTTCCAGCACTTTTTCGGCAACTGAGGCCGTGTAATCCCAATTTGTCTACTTGGGTTCCACAACGACAACGATGAGGTTCACAAATATTTATGCCCAGTCTTAAAGACACTGAAATTCTGAGGGTATTGTTATCAAGAAGATTTCCAATTGAAGCAAACACTTTTATTAGAAATGCACGCTCTACTTTTAAGTCCCAATACTTTATCTTTATTCTTGCCAATGCCAATATCTTTTACTAATGGTTAATATTGAAGTAAGATGTTACTAATACTAAACTTCTGTGAACCACCCCGATGTTTTTGACTCAATAATGCATAAAATGCACAGTCAACTTTTGTTTAGCTTATTCATTCGTCTTTTAATGAATCATGGCAAATTGTATTTAAGATAAAGGCAATAGTAAGATAAACACAAAGTAGCAGTATCTTAAATCAAATTCGTGGGATAAAACTTAAAAATAAACAATAAAATTTTACCTAATTATATGTGGAATAAATCATTTCTCTTTATTGTATACTCCAACATACTGATACATATTGATACGATACATATTTTATTTTTGCATAACGATCAAATATAAAATTTGTTTTTATTTTGAAACTTCATGGTCAAACATCGATGAAGGGAATGAAAATGATAAGGTTGATAAAAGTGCGAAGAGAAGTATAAGAGAACACAAAGGTCTTTATCAATCAGGTTCCGGCTTAATCAGGCGATCAAGTGAATCATCACTCTTGGAGAATGAAGTTGTTTAAATTGGCCGGAGATTTCCAAAGGGGGATGAACTACGTGATGAAATGAAAGTGGGAAGACTTTCAAAGGCCCGCGTTCCCCTCTTAAATCACTCAATTTAAAATCTTATCTCTCACCACCCGCTCCCTTGTTTATTTCACTAAATTGATAAATTTAATTTTCTCCCCTTCACCAGGGATTATTATTGGGAGTTATGAGGAAATCCTTTGGAAAAGTCTTTAAAAAAACTTTCACCTTTGAACACTTTAACCTAATACCTATTAACTTTTGTACTTGTAAACTATCAGCACAATATTAATTATAATCTTATGTATGTTTACACCTAAGCTTTATTTAAACCCAACCTCTATAGCTATCATATATTTATTTAATTATGATAGTACCATTACTATAAGATAGTATTACATACTAGATTTGAGATTTTAGTTTTATAGATTTTTGATGTTTATATAGAGTTGTAGTTTTAATCGAGTTTAACGAGGATTTATAGAAATAATTTATAGCAAATATTTGTATATTTTAATACCTGTCGGTAGAGAGTATTTAAGTTAGTAGTTTAGTTTGTATTTAAAGATCGTCGAGGTTTGATAGTTTTTGAATGTTATATTCTTTCCTTATCGCTTTCCTGTTTCCTCCTTCCCGAGTTGTTTATCCTTTATGGCTCCATTACCCCATCGCTTTGACTCGGAGTTCCTCCATGAGTGAATGTTGTGGAGGTAATCCGGATTGAATCTGGGGAAAATCTCGGCTCAAATTCATCCAAGCCAATCCCGCAGTTTCCCACTTTATGGCTCTCCTTTCACTCAATCAAGAAGAAGTTTTCTCCCATTCACCCAACAACTTCTGATAAAACCCACCCGGATCACAATTTGACATTTTTATATTCCTTAAATCTAAATTATTTTCTCATTCCGACTTTCCTTTTCCTTCAACCTCCTCATTCCCTCATCAGGACTCCTCATAAAAATGAATTTCAGTTTCTTAATAAAACCCTTATTTATGTCAAATATCAATTCAATTATGGTATTTATTTATTATTTATTAATTGATTTTTAGAAAGAAGCCTCAATAATTGATGGTTCTTAAGATAGTGAATAACGATGGGGTTTTAAATATCTGGTTTTGAATTTATGATCGAAAAGGAAGGAATTAATTGAAATGGCTTTGATGGTTTATATATGTAAATTGAAAGAAACTTTTCAAGTCTAATTTCAATTTATGAATTTCAATAAGTTATCGATCAATTCATCTCCTTTTCCAAATGGGCCAAGGAACATGTGAATTTATCTTTTTTGTACTTTCATTCAATTTAAATATTAACTTTTTTACTCTTTTCTCCCTCGCGCGCACGCTAGGAAAACTTTATACTTATTTACTTTTCACAAACTTCCTCCTAAAAACTTGAGTAGTGGAGCTTCTAAAAAAGTATAAAAACCTTTCCATTAAGTGAAACCAAAACTTTACCTTTTACACAAAATTAAACCTTCGATTCAATTACTCTCCTAAAATAACTCCGACCTAATCAAAATGGATAAGATTTTAATGAACCACTCAATTACTTAAAATTTAAATTAAATTACAATGAAATCTAATCCAATTACTGAAATAACTTCCTAATATTAATATTCCATTAATGTCTGATAATTAAATAATTATACTAAAAAGAACAACCTTACATTTAGCAAAATATCAATAATTGAAATTTAATTCTATAAAATTATTATAATTCTCAAAATACATAGTGCTATATTTAATATTCATGTATGATTCAATGAGAACATATAGGGAAGTTTTATGACGTCTTTAGATATACCATACATATTCAAGTATAACTTATAATATCTATATATTAAAATGATTTTTCTCAAAGTTTAAGGGTCAAATGGAAAAAGTCAAGGCTTTTCCCATTAAAACATTTTCAAGTTTTACACTAGAGATCTTAAATAGATATTACATTGGTTGTTGCTTATAAGTAGAGAACGGATATATATGTTGTATCAAATCTATATGTAATATGTTGTTAAAAAATGGCCAAATATGTAAAATATGTTTATATATTTTAAATATGTAAATATTTTTTTTAAAAATGAATTTTTAATTTAAAAATTGATTTTATTTATTATTATATGTAATTGATTCAGACTTAGAAGGTAAATACAAAAAAGCATAAAATTGATTTATCTGAATAATCATTAGTTTAAGTTTAATTATCACTTTCATTAGCCACCCGATTCGATAAGCAACTAGAAACTAAATGCATTTCTATATGTTCTTGAGAAAAACGTTCACGCTTCTCTGACAAATAGAGCTTGAACTGTTTGTTCCCAAATTATCGCCGACCTTTTGTGCATCGCAGTTTCATGATGCTGCTTGAGTTGCGATCCAATCGTAAAAGCCACATCTTTTTTACAAGGCTAAAAAAACAATTTAATTTATAATAATTTTAATAACAATAATTAAAAATAATTACATAATATACTTAAATATTCTAAAATCGTAATTTTATTATCAATAAAAGTACTGACCTGACAGAATATGATGTTCCCATTTGTAGTATAATGGTCTGATTTTGTCAATTGAATCCATTTATTGAATTTAATAGATTGGCTTGATGGCTCTTTAGGCATTTCAGATAAAAATTTAATTTACGAAATTAAATTGGAAAAAGATTCACTACAATTTGTTAAATTCCTTTACGTATTATAAAAGTTTAATAGATAAAAGTTTAATAGCTCATTTTAAAGCGGCATATATTAGGCAAGTTTTATCTTCAAAATAATTAACATTCTCAATTTGTACAAGATTGTTATAAATATAACGTTGTATGAATATATTAAAAATTAACTTATATTGCAATTTACTACTACATTTATCCCAAATGTGCCAAAGTATGTTTTATATGTTGTTAAAAAATATTATATTTTTTATATGTTGTAACATTTTGCGATATGTTCTAACATGGCCAAATATGTAAAATATTTTCTAACAAGGTCTATTATCTCTTCCTAATTTTTGCCAATACGAATGCTTCCAAAGTTTCAGATGGTATTTCTTAAAAATAAAGAATATGTAAAAACATAAATATCCGTTCTCTACTTATAAGAAAGAGATTAACGGATTTTGGTGCAAATCATTTTCATTTCACTTGAACTTGCCCAATTCACTCAAATGGGAAACGAATAAAATTCATATGGTTCAAATTTCTGAGTAAGAAAAGATTTACTATCAATGTTAGCGAATGTGGAAGAATTTTTTGATACGTTCAATATTGTTTTATATTGAATGAAAAGGAAATAGTTATGTTAGATTTTATATAAAATGAGCTCAGTTTTTGGAAGTTCACACTCCACCAACACTCCGAATCGGATTCCTTCCCAAGTTCACTCGTGAGGGTTAAATGTACACAAAAGAATTCACTTTCCTCCATCAAACGGACGAGTGAGTAGTTAAGTATTGGTTAAGTTCACTCAAACTTTCTCCAAACTTTGGTCCCATTTGGTAATAAGGTTTTTTTTAATTCACCAGACTTTCAATCCACGCACTCCCATCATGTGGAAATTTTAAACTTTTTAAACTTTTTGCGTATAAATTCCCTTCTTCCTCTTCAAGGCAATTCTAGTTAAGTAAATAAGTTTTTTGTTTTATTTTGAGTGTACTTAAAGATTTTCTTTTTACAGGGCTTGTAAAATTCTCCCAAATGTTAAGAACAAGAAGTGTATAGAAATCTTTAATGTTCTTAAGTACTTTTAGTATAATTAAACGAATTTATTTCAACCCAAATCTCAAAATACATAAATGTTAATAACTTAGGCGGTCTTATAATTAAAAGGGGAAATATGTAAAAGTTAGGGTTGTGAAGAATCTTTAGAATTTCTTCTTGAAGTACTTCAAGTGTTTCTTATAATTTATCCACCGAGGGGAAATTAAAGAAAGATTTATGATTCAAGTGAATGTTTATTAATAAATTCCAAATACCCGTAAATAACATATTATATACCTAAACTATATGATTACATGAAACTATTTATTCATTATTTTTATAGAATTATTGATTACAGGAAAATTAAGTCTTTTGTTATTCTTGTACTATTGTACTTATATAGGTATAACAGATATGTATTATACTAGTTGTAGTATACTATACTATAGCATTGACTTTTTCCATTCTGATTATGTTAAGAAGATCTTTTCCAAAAGTTTAGTTACCCTTGATGACTTCAAGGATGCCATTGTTAAAGAATTTTGAGTTAACCAGTAGTTTTGCGTACTTTAAGGTCTGTATATTAATTGCATAGCTGTTGCAAAGTTCTTCATATAATATTGACATGGAGTTAAAAAGATAATTGATGAGAATTATACTGTATTGTAGTAATTACATAGATTAGGTTTAATATGCATTATTGAGTTGAATCTTTGTGTGATTAAGATTAAATGAATGTTTTAATTGTGTATAATTTACAGTATTTGGGTGACATGAGAAGGGCTGTGAGAGTGAAAGTGCGAGACGCGGCAATGATTCTCCTCCTTTTCCTCCTTCGACTCACTCTCGCCTCCGATGGTAATTAAACATTTGAATTATTTATCAAGAGATTTATTGAACACGTCAGGGCTTTTAAGGTCCCTTATTAACCCAATTCTCCTTAAACTATCTTATATCTTTAACTTCTACTTATTACCAATGTTAAATTGCTAAAGTATTAATTCCCTGTTTAACCATCACAGTAAGTTGAACTCTATAATTTGCATACATAATGATTGGAATTTAACCCTTGCTGCAAACATTTATTCAATACTTTACTTTTATAGCTTTATAATCACTAGAGTATGTATTCTGTGTTCTACAATATACACATATGTGTAGAGTATAAGCTTTTATAAACTTTACATTATGTTATTCAACTTTTTAGCAAAATATTTAGATTTTCTATAAAACTACAAAAACACACGGTTGAGTTTTATGTACCAATTAATAATATGGGAATATAAAAAATGTACATTTCCTAGCTAAATTGTAAAGATATACGTTTTATTAGCTAAAATGGTATCATTAAAAAATGTAGCTAAAGGAATCACATGCTGAGCCGAGGGACACATTGGAGTCTTTGCATAAAGTTGGCTCATTAGTAAGAGGAATTTGAATGGAAGGGATCTGAATGGGAAGTTCATTCTTGTAAATTGGGAAAGTGTCTTTTGGGGAAGTCCATGGAGCTGAAAATAGCAGCCTTTGGTTGTCGTGCTCTTTTCGCCTTGTTGTGAAGGAGGGTTGGATTCTTTATTAGCAGCCACATGTGCCCGATGATTCCTTATCTGCTCCCGAGTGTCTCGACGGGGATCCGCAGGGAGAATAATTGGTGAAAAGGAATCCGGCTCGGAAGGTCCAACGCATCCATTCCCTATCTTCCGCATCTATTTACTTCACAGCAATCTCTTTCCCTTCTCCGACCAACTCATGCTCTTCCTCTTATTATGTGGAAGTTTCATTTACTTCTATTTATGTTCTTCCACTCCTCCGTATCACCATGTCTTTAATTCCCTTAAGTACGCCCATTAACAATGGTAATGACAGTAGTGAGGAACAGTATGTGCAAATGATCCTGAAGGATAACTAACATGTTTCAAACAGAAGTCTATTGACAATGTTGAACACCTTGTATAACATTTAGAAGCCGGTGCCGTTCAAATACAAAAAATAAATCTTAAATTTTAATTCCGTTCTACTAAATAAATTAAATGTTATTAATATTAATAACATTAAAATAATATTTCAATAATTAATCGCTTGAATACTATGTATCTTCAGCATCCATATATCTCGTATAAATATAATAATATAAATACCATTATGGTATAATTTACAGTTATAACATCATGTCATTTAATAAATTAATTTGTTATCTTATTTTATAAGAAATATTGAAGTTTGTAAATAAAGCTGTAGTTTAAGTGGAAGGGAGTATGTATACAACATAAAATGAAGTCTCATTATGAGTAAATGAGGTTGGGTAGGGGAAAGATCCCTGGCCGTTCATTTCCTCCCCTTCAGAGAAGTTGTTCACAAGTGGCATGAAAAGGAAATTAGGAGAAAGAGGGGAAATCTATTGTTTGGCCAAAGATCTCCTCATTTGGCTCATCTTTAAATGGTTACAAACGAAGGTTGATCTTGATGAGGGAGATGAAGTGAGAGGAGACACGCGACGATGCGACAGTTTGGTTACAACTATTTAATTGCCACCATATGGAGCCTCATGTTTAAAATCCACGCTAACTCCCTCAGCTCAACTCGCAGTTAGATTAAAAAATGGAAAAGAATGCCTTTGGTGAACACAACATGGGCTCCTTTAAAGTGTCGCTAAATACAGTGGAATTCATTTTTTGTGGGGCGGAAATTTCCCAAATATGTTGCAGACAGATGAACAAATGTTTTTGGTATTTGGAAGTTGTTGCATTAATCTTTTATATTTGCATTTAACTGATTAGAGAATTTGTAATGCAAGTAATACATTATCTATGCTAACTAATTTGAAACATGCTTTACTGCAAGTTGATTGCGGTACGGCTCTATCAATAATATTTATAATGCGCATAATATTACATTATAGCTCTTATACATATCTGTATTAAATACATAACTGGCTAATGTCATATTGTATGGAACATATTATAAATGGTTAAAGTTGTATTTTGTTAGTATAAATAATGTACACGTTTAATATTCAAATTCAGCATTGTTTTATTTTAACGATGGGTTGTAAAGCGAGGTAATAAATAACGATTCAAGAGTTTTAATGCTTTAAATTACAGAGAAATGTCGGTTACCTGAGGAGTGGAAGGGGATTTGGTTTCAGTCTGGGATCTCGGAATTAATCGAAATTGACGATCGGTCCATCCAGCTCAAAGGCACTTGCTACGAACAGTCAAATGACAAATTCCTCTTTGTTGATGCGTAAGTTCAATTTTGTTCAATTTCCACTCTCCCATTTTCCTCATCTGCTCATTAATGGTCAATTCCCTGGAAAATGAAACTGTCAACTGGGCCATTTTCCCTAATCATATTCATTACAGGAAATGAAGCATATTGTAATTAAATATTCCAACTATGTATAACTATCATAAATAATACTCTCTGTATACAAATACATACAGCTATTGGATAATACCTATGACTAATAACAGTAATCAAACTAATGTTAGATGATAGGTTTATAAATATTTAAATACCTTTTATATTGTATAATTATTATAACATTCCCTATAAGATTTATTAAATAATAAATGACCCAATTGTCATGCACCTCGTAACTGGATCATATTTTGTAAATTCTCGCATTCCTCTCACACGAGTGTCTTTGTATTATCGGAGTTTACTTTTGGTAAGGGAACGTGCGAGAGGTCCATCACTCCTCCGAGAGTGTAAATTTCTGAATTGTAATTCTAACCGGTCTCCAGACGGCACACGGGGAGTTTCCCCTAAACCCAAAAAGAGAGATGAATTTCCAAAGACTTATTCCAAACCACTCCAAGAGAGAAAAACCGCAACGGAGGAAAATTCATGATAAATCGGCTCCGATCGCCGTCTACAAACTTTTCTCATTAAACTTTCTTTTTCTCTCCCCTTTTATCTCTGGCGAAGTATGATATTCCCAAATTCCCACCAGTCCCTTCAGCTTTCATATGGATTGGCCCTTCAATCCTTGAACCTCCTACACTTCAATTAATAATCCATTACTTTTCCTCACAAACCCTAATGAACTTTCAAACCAATGGGTAAATCATCATTATCTAATACAATTTTTCATATCTTACTTTTAGATTCTTTCAATATCTGTCATATAATTATGCATTATACATATATCATATTTCATATACAATACTATAATGGTATTGCGAATTATGTAATTAAGTATATGAAATTCTGAACATGTACTTTATAATATATACATTATGTTGGTACCAAATATTATTGTATAGTAATATTATGAAGATATTTTTGGTTTAATTGATATAAAGTACTGTGATTAAGGATCGATTGAAGTTATGAAGGTTTTAATATATTTATATATAAATTACCTAACACATGTATTGGAGAAATACATAGTATGCATTAGAAAATTGGGTTACGTCAAAAAGTAATAAATTGTATCGGGAATCAAAGTGTATATAAGAATGAACGTTATTAATATAGATTGGAAAAGTTTTTCATTAGAGAAAGTCATTTTGGTTGGAGTCGTTTTGTATGGAGGAGGGTCGTGCAGTGAAGGTGATATACATCATTTAATTAAACTTCCGCCTTTTTGATTTTCAGCCAAAATTGCTACAAGTGTATTATCATTCAGAAGAGACATCCAAACGTCCTTCAATATAAAGAAGGTAAGGCCTTCCCTTTCATATTATTTCAAAATTGGTAATAAAAATGTTGAAAATGCCATTAAGGTTCCTTTCCAAGATCATTTTAATTTTAATAGCTTTTCTAATCACAGTTAATAAAACATAAATGTAATTTATTAAAGTACGCCTATCATATTTTCATAGATGGCGTGTAAAATTGTTCGATACTGCCCCAAATTAGAAAGCTGAACGAACTTGATCTTTTATTTAACATTTTAATACAATATTTCCATACTGCGCATTTTGATCAATTTTTAATATTTTTTTAATTAATAAGCTTTCATGTGTGTGATTTTTAAAAAAGTTTCTGCTCAAATTCTATCCAATTATTAAATAAATTAAATTCTATTGAAAATTAAATGAATTGAAAAGACTGAAAGTTTTTTTTTAAAATGAGGTCTGTTATTAATATTGCAAGGACTGAATGGCGTCTGATACTGAAAGCATGAATGAATGAATAGAAATAAGTCACAGACTCCATAATTTCCACTCCTTTTTAATTCAACTCCCCATCATTAATTTCATTAAATGGGGGAAAGGCGGATGAAAAGAAAATTTTCAATTCAATTTTGTTTTTTCATAAGGTCCTTACTGCGAGGAAAAAGACAGCTTTGAGAATCTTTGTAATAAGATCGGCGGAGATGCTCAGTTGTATTCGCTCTTCCGCAACGGCTCTTCTCCCATCGACTGTCCCTTTAAAGGCACTTCACTCACTTTCACCTATGCCAAAGGAGACAAAGAGTGCTCAAATCCAATTAGTCACATCGAGGGATGCACAGAGAACTCAAAGCTTCTTTTTAGATACCAAGCATGTCCGGATGTTCCAAAGACTGAAAGCACAAGTAAGATAAATATGACCAAGTTTAAAATAAATATTTAAATAATTAAACTATACATACATAGATCAAATACAGCAAAATTTAAACTAATTTTCTTTTAAACTTACAATTAGTAATTGATTGTTATTTAACCAAGGAATAAGATTGAGTTGCTGATCTTTGACCTTTGAAATATTTTTTTGTCAAAAGGCGAGATTCTCGAATGTGTTGGAGAATGGGCGGACGGAAGCCACAGGTATCTTGTCGGGAAAATCGAGCACATCAATTCCAGAGGTCTGGTCACGAATGAGGAAACTTATCGATGCTTCATCTACGAAGAACACACTTCGTCCAAGTTGGCCTACAAAGTGGCCATGAGTGGCGATGCCACTTGTTCCGGTTTGTTTTCTCCGATTGAAGGAGTGCGAACTTTCAGTTTGTACAAGGACGAGAGGAAAAGAGGCCGATGTCATTTCCCCGCTTGGCTCCATCTCCCCAACCATCACCATACGATTGGACATGGGAAATGGGGAAGTTTGGACGGGAGGGTGAATGTTCATTTGGAACACCGGAACTCAACACTTGTCCTTTCAACCCCGAATCATGGGGGACCGCCACACCATTCCCCATTTCAAACCGACGTGGGAAGTGACGGGAATCCTTTGGCTCTGGCCCATGGGGCCGATAAGGCAAAATTCCTCTGTTTGAACAAAATCCACGTCAATGAGGGATATGCAAGGATTTATGTGAAAAAAACTTCTGGATGGTAAAATTTTTATTTGCATTAAAATTCCTTTATTTCTTTTATTCAACTTTACAAATAGAGATTTATTTTTCCACTGGTACACTACAAACTTAATTTTATATTTTTGCCAAATTGAATTTTGTATCGTTATTCTTTTTTATAATAATAAGAAAGTTTATTTGATAGTTTATCTTCATTTTCCAACTAACATATTAAAATATAATATATTTTTTGGTTTTAATTTTAACAATTAAAGATATCTGTACAAATAGATGAATTGAAAAAAATTGATCAAAAAATAATTTTTATAGCACCAGTTCGAATCTCTGCCTTCATGTTCATAGCCGATCTCCCGAAGTGTTCGAGATTGAATCGGAGGAGGTTGACGAGGAAAGTCAATGTTTAAAGGATCATCCGCGCGACAAGTCGTCATTTGAGACGTTCGTAAAAGGGAGCTTGAAGAGCAGCACGGGGCGGAGCAAATGCCCGAATTTGGGGAAATACTTGACAAAATCCATTTCGTTCTTTGGGGAACAAAAGGTGAAGGATCCCTGTGCCATCCAAAGTGTCAGTTCCAACCATCTGCAAGACTCCTTTGCCTTTTCATTCTCCTCCCTTGTGTTCGGATGCGACGAGGGGCGGCGGATGGATTTTTATGTCAACTGCTCTCACCGGACGACAAATCCCAATAATGGGATTCCCTATCAGAGTAACTTCATTTCATTTGTTCATAAATCACTCTCAAGCTTTTTATGTTTTTTATCCGAGTTGTTGTTCATGATTAACTGTATTTTTATTTAGTAAATATTATTTCCTTTATAGAATTTTATTATTTTTTATTAGGTCTGCACAAAAGTTCATTTAATATTGTTTGTATGTTTGTATTGAGTTTTCTTTATTATCATTCTTTTTTTCTGTATAAAAGGCTATTCGTGTCACAAAAGTTGGGACGATGTTGGGCAGAGTTTCATCATTGCATCTCCTGGAGATGGGAAGGGAAAACATCATCGCCTATTTTGCTTCACCTATACGGAAACGGGAGAAGGGCTGAGATTTCTATCCAGGGCTGGCTCATGTCAACGAATCCTCGAGGCTTCTTCAGGACACAATAATCGACTAGCAGTGGGAGGAGAAGAGATTTGGTCCTTCAATCTTTCTACTGACGGTATTTCACTTTCTTCTTTTTCCCCTCTCAATGAAGCCCCAACAGAGAGCAAACGCAATTTCCCATATATCATTTATATCAACTCTATATGTTGATGTAGTTGGATATTTGAACAAATTCAATGCTCCTTTTATTTACCCTCAGGTAGATTTCAAATCCCTTCTGAATACAATTCCAAATTTATCACGCAAGATACACTCTTTATAAATAAGTATACTGTATGAATAGTATATATAATCTATGCATATTCAGTTATATCTTATATACTATATACGATTTACCATTTTAGTTGAATTTTGTATAACTGAATTATACATGTACATAAATGTAAACTTATATTTATTTCAGTATATTATGCTTATAAGTACGTATGTATGATACCTTAATTAATTTATTATGTACTTACATTTATACACACATATTTAAATTATTTGTACGAATGTAAATATTATAAATTATTATATTCAATTAACTTTGACCATTTTAAATAATCCAGTTCCGTAGATCAAAAGCAATTAATTTAAAAGGAGCATAAATATTTAAATTCAATATTGTAAACCAACATTTTGTGGAGATGGGAAATTGGGAGTCAGCTGTTAAAATATTTAATAATTTCAGGTCAGTGTCCAGAAGCTCTCACGTCATCCTCGAGGATTCTCTCTTGTATTTTAACCTGTGATTCCATTTTACTCTTCGCCCTCCTCCATTTCTCCCTCTCTCAATTCGGAAACAATCAATATTAAATCCAACCCACAAATTCATATCTCACACGATTTATATGTATAATACTAATCAATATTATATTTATCAAAATTATATAAATACTTTAAATATTAATATTGTAAAATTTCAATTTGCCGGTGACCCTTAATTTTTATTGCACGTGGACCTAAAGCATATTATCATTACCAACTTTAAATTGAACAATAAGCTATATAAATTGTACATAACTTGAAAATAAGTTATTGTAAGAAATGTTTATAAAATTAAAAATACACATTTATAATTACTCATACTCATTACTATCATTAAATACTCATGTATTTCATATTTTAGCACTACATAATTGTCAACCTGAGTTCCTTAAATCTAGTTAAAATACAATTTCAACGTACTTGTATGTTTTTGATTAAACTCTTTATTAATGTTATTTAAAGCCAATCTTCGTTTAAAGCCAATCTCGCTTGTTTATATAAAAAATTGAATAAAGTGAATGAACTTTGATATAAAAAAGCCTTTTGTTTTAAGCGCGGCTAATAATCATACAAATTAAAATTTACGGAGCACAAAGAGGGAAACGTAAAAGCTCGGCGCAGAGTGATTTACTCAAACATAAACAATTCTCGCCATATTTAATGGTTCATAAATTCCCAGCGGCAATTTCCGGCAATTCCATTTCCAAAGAATGCTCCCAACATTGTTACACATAAAAGCAGATGAAGAGAAAGATGTAAGGGCGCGGGAGAATTAAATTTTGGAAATTTCTTCCAGAGACACCATCAACACTTTCTCCGTGATTGAGTGAATGTCCCGTGTTCTCATGATTACATTTTTTCTCTCCGACTCATCCCGACATTTCTTAAGACATTTTCCCAACCCATTTCCCTCAATACCTTTCCCAAATTTTCCTCCAGACACTTCAAGAGTCATCGACCAAAGTGGCAAAAGTCACTTGGTCACTTTTCGCTCACTCACAACAAACCCCCGGTAATTGTGGAATGAGGATTGGAAGAATGGACATCTATAGCATTATATTTACCAATTGTCTGCCACCGCACCTTGTGAGGACGACGGACGTTAAAGTTCCTGAGTCATGGGCTTGAACCATTGATGGGTGCACAAAAGGAGTCCGGGAGAGGAAAAACCATCCCGACACTTACTTTTACTTCCACATTCAAAGATGTGGATTTGGAGGGAATGCTGGCGGGCTGCCAAGTGTATGATAGAAATAATCGTAAAAGTTCCCTTTAGCCCTTTACTTCCTTCAGACACTCGTCGGCTCATCTTTCCACAATTCAATGGACCCTTCCTTGGGATCTCCCTCTAATCTCCTAAACCTTAAAAACACACAATAATCACAAAAGACCTACACAACTACCCAAAAGCATCTCTCCCTCTAAAACTCTTAGGCTGATATTTTTAATGAAATGGATAAGTGTGAGCCAAGCTCGCCCTTAGGTAAGTGTGAGTTCTGAGGTCCATTCAAACTCAAAAAATTTGACAACTCGATACTCTGCCCCTCTTCAACAATCCAGCTCGTAAACTGACATATCTTCGAAAAAAAGTTAACCAATGCTCAATATACATAAATAAGTGCTATGGACAAATTTTAATTGTTTTAGATTTGGAGTTTGGTTTTTCAAACAATCGACATTTTAATTTATCCAGTTCGTTGTTTAATTAGAGAGAAACTCTTAGGTCGTAGTTTTACTTTATTATTTGTAGTTAAATAATCAAAAATGAGTTTTGCATAATTGCAGATGTAGGAAATCTCTACAAGATGGGTATATTTGGTTTTTTTAAAAACAATTTAGTTTAAAAGGTGACTCAATTAGTTAATATGTTAATTATTTTTAACATACATAGAAATGGTTCCTTATGAAGGGAACATGAGAGTTGATCAGAGTTGACATATGTTAGGTATTTGATCTAAACTCATTTTATATTCTCATTTACAATAAAATAACTTTAAATGAAAACTGTTTTTGGAACTTAGAATATTATAAAACTTTGAACTTTGAATATATATATTTTAAAATTTTCTTCACATTTTACTTAAAGTATGAATATACGAAATTAATCAACTATTATTCAATCTATCGATAAAAATATTCGTTACAAAATTGATCGAAATAAATAATTAAAATTTTGAAATTATGTTTTAAACACTTATCCTATAAGTTTTTTTCATGAAACTAATATCTCTAATACATTAATATTTAGTAGCTGAATAAAGAATACCCATTATGCTGAACTGGGAAAATTAAAAGGTTTTATTCCAATCCCATAAAATATGATATTTAATCGGGAGTGAAAGGGAAGACGGGCGAGTAGATTTGATCAACGTCGGAAAATGGGTTGTAAATGTTAATGATGGAGATGAGAAGAAGGATCATAAATTTTATATCTCTCTTTGTTTTCTTCTGATTCTCCTCTTTCCACTTTCTCTCATTGCTTTCCCCCGTTATTCTCAGTCTCTTTCAGTCTGGAATGATATGTATTAGGAAACTCCCAACCTCCGTCATGCCCCTTTACCATTAAAAGACCTTTCTTCCGTCAAAGCCATAGATGAGCAAACCGGCAGTTCTCCATTTCCTTTTATTTTCTTACGTCTTCACCTAAAAGAGACTCACCCAAAGGAAATTAGAAAAGGAATACAAGAATCCTTTCAACAACAGAAACCCAACAATAACAGCAAACAAAATCTACAGGAAACTGGAGAGATGTTTATGTAAATATATTGAGATTAAATATATATAGTTTATCATATCACAAAACAATGTTGATCAAATTGTCAAGATCACTATCAAGAATAGTTAATTTTAAAATAGTATGTATATTGTGATTGTTTATAAATTATTTACCATTATCAAATTTATTAAATTGTATTCCCTTTTGTTTACTATTTACTATTGTACTATTTACTATGTAACGAATAATTATTGTGTAATACCTATAATTGCTTAACTCGTAAAGATTTGGGTTTAAAGAGAATTAAGGAAGATGAGGGAAGTTTCCCTCTTGGATAAGAAGAGCAAAGTCATGAAATTTCATTAGCTCCCTTCTCCTTGTCAATATTTGACTAGGAAGCAAATAACAAAGTAATTTCAAAATTGGGCAAATGCAATACACAAATACAACAGAGAGAAAGAAATTAGTAATTGAGGTGGAATTGGGAATGATCTGACATGGAGTTCTCAATTCCGTTTCATTGCTCCTTCCATCGCATCATTGCATGACTAGGGAAAATTTGTTTCTTACATCTCCAATGGACAGCCCATTTGGAAGCCTCTCGATCTCACCACTTCGTTCTTATTAGAGGAGTTTTAGAAGGGCTCGAGATACTCGAGAACCATTGGGAAAAGACAAAGGAAGAAAAGAAACGAATTCCTAATAAAACCCCTTTTTGTTTGATTACATAATTTGACATTTATATCAAATATACATAATTTGACATTTAATTGTAATGTAATTATTATAGATCGGATTCTTAAGCATTTGCATATCGCTTGCATATTTTACTTATTTTTCATATTTTCAATCTTTATGCATATTTTGCATATATTGTCCTTTCGGGGAAATTTCAATTAAAAACCTCCTTTTTTCTGACACTTTTAAGGGAAAAGTGAAAATTTATTTGCATATTTTGCCAGTTTTGGGCTGCATATTGAATGCATATTTTAGGATTTTTCGTGCATATATATCCGATTTATAGTAATTATATAAGTAATTATGTATTAATAAATATTTTATCTCTGGAAGCTCCAGTTGCTCTTTATCTTGTCCTTCTGAAGAAGCGAGGAATGAGTCGTATATACAGACATAACTATAATTATAATGATTAATTAATTGGAAGAGAAAATAGAAAATAATAACATATTTGATAATAGTTTGTAATCTAAATCTTTTATAGTTCAAGTAATTATTGAATAAGCTTAAAATATGTATCTAAATATCTGGTGTATGAAATTATATCAGTTAAATTTAGATTCATCTCCAGTTTCTCCAGTTATGATGTTCGATGACCTTTTAGGATCACGCGTCTGAAATGTGGAAATAAAGCCGACAGAAAAGGGTGAAAAAATCAGTTTTTATGATTCATTGCTTAGATTCCTCAAAGACACTTTTGAGATCATCTTGAATAGTTAAATAACTCTTTTCTTCTTTTCCATTCTTCTACTTATTCAAATTGAGCTCTGCTGTCCCTTGAGACAATTCCAGAGTGGAACAACATACATTTTTGACATGGAATCTTCTTCTCCGGTTGGACTTTTAAACATTTTTCTGTCTTTTATGCATTTTTTGTGTTTCTAAATATTTAATCTATTTACAAAAATATAAAACTGCATCAAATAGAAAGTTGCATGTTGTAAAGTTATTTACATATAATATTTATAGATCAATTTTAAATTATTATATGTATTACAAAAACTCTCTCTTTCAATTGAGAAACATACACTCGGTCAGGAGGAAATATAATAATAATTATGCTTTTTTATCATTTCATTAGAACAGAATAACAGAAACTTAAGAATTCGTTATTAGGGTTGAACAATTATTTAATTTAACACCTTTGTTACAATTGCAAGGAATACAATAAATAATTTAAGTATTTGTCCAATTGTGCAGAAAAAGCTGCTGGTGAAAGAAGCTCATAGTGGACAGGACTTTTTGGATTCTTGGGAAACAATCAATGAGCTTCGACCGGACTTGTTGAAATCGGAATTCGAGGGCCAATTGGCCGTTCAGAGAAATGAAAGCTATCGAGTGCTGTTCATCCGCGAACACAATTCCGGACGCGTGGCGGCTTTCCTCTTTTTCGCATCCTTAACTTCTTCTCAGGGAAACTCTTTACGTGGACGATCTGGGGACAATAAAAGGATTTCTGGGCCAAGGATTCGCCTCAGCTCTCCTCGACTCATTCATAAAAATTGCAAAAGATGAAACATGCCGGGTTGTAACGCTCGACTCTGGTTACGGATAATCTCGAACCACAGCTCACAGATTGTATCTCAATAAAGGATTTCCTTTAGATAGCCACCATTTCAATTACAATCTCTCTTGAAAGAACTTGTCCCATTTGTGCACACTTATCGGCTAAAAATATATAAAAGATTTTTTAAATGATATTTACAAAACGTCATCCTAACAATCAAAGTAACATAGCCATATTTTTCAAATGTATGAATACTATGTTTTTGAGTGCAAATAGAACCCTATGCAGCGCAGGCCTATGATTTGCATACCCTATGATAATATATTTTATTATAGTTTTAACAATATTATTTTTCTAAAATAATGAATATTATACTTTATAAATATAACAAAAATCACATTTTGGATTTTTTGATGACCCATTACTAAAGTGCATATCGGACAAAATAATGTAACTATAAATGAATTAATTACAACATGCCAAAATGTCATAAAGAATTCAATTCTACAGCTTAACTGTTTTAAATACTGTTACATAAAACAAAAAAGTTCATATAAAAGAAATAAGAAAAAAATAATTAAGAGATATATAAAATTACCTATGTATGTATATACGATATATTAAAATATACCTAATATAAGTATAGTGGTTTTATTAAATGTACTTATAAACAATCCCTTTTAACCTCAATTAGAAATATGCACCCTTCATAAATTACGATAAAAGCCGACTTTCATATACATAATCAATAACCCAAAAATATCTATTTAATACACATCATAGTGAAAGTGGATTATGACTCCATTTAAATTACCGTTTCAATAGAAAGTTCATGAGCCACTTTTAAATATACATGCAAACTATTGTAACTTTTGCTATTATTAATTGTGAAAAAAGTATAAAATGCACGAAAATTGTACGAATCGAGACAGTGACTCCAGAAGCAAAGGACCGGCTCTCAAGCAGAAGGAGGAACCGCTGCAGGAAGACTCATCGATACTAGGACCCCGGGTACTGTCGTCTCGCTGTTACTGTGCGTATTAAGTTACGCCCGTAACAGCCCTAAAAATCTTTTCTAAACTCTGAATAAATTAGACAGTTCTTTTTAATTCCCTCGCTATTCAATTATCCTATCATCCACGTATCCTTTGACTCGTCACATACTTTCTTATCATCATATAATACTCTAATTACTTCCCAAATTACAAATCTGGAGTGAATTCCGTTAACTCCGAAAACATTATTTTAAATCAAACTCCGCGGTGCTCTAGTAACCAGAGTTAGGAGTCGTTTGATCCCACCAAAAAAACCCGTCGCTCCGTGAATTTTGAATTTCACTCGGAGATTTTCGGAGTTGTGTCGGGTTTATTTTACCTCTGCGCAAAAATTTCTTTTTCCAATTTCTTCATCGATAATCTTTTAACACCGCTTATAGACAATAATTTGTTCAATGTAATTAATAATACTAATTAAAACAGTTTAAATAGCATTAATAAATAAATATTGCCATAAATATTTAATAAACATCTAATAAATAAAGAGAAAAAGAAAAAATTGGCTATTCTGGAGGAAATTCTCGAGAGACGGAACGTTCTGTTCGGGCCCCTAAAGAACTACGTTCTTGATTCGGACCGAGAAAAGGCATGCCAAGAGGTTCTGACGATTGCCCAATCACGAGAAGCATTTGCGAATCGGGACTAGCAATTCATGCGGGATAAAGGCTGGAGAGAGTGGCGGAGACTCACAATGGTGAGATTTTACCATATTAGATTATTTCATTTATTATGTATTCTGTTATTAATCATTAAATAATTTAACTAATTAATTAATTAATAATATTTTTAGGCCAAAAAAAATCGGCCAAATAAAACCGGGGTTGAAGGAGGAAAGCGAAAAAACATGCGGAGTGATTGATGTGACGGTCAACAAAGTCACGTTCCATAACTCCTCGAGGAGCCTGTATTTGAAAAAGGCTTCCATCGACGACTCCACAAACGCTGAGAAACCCTCCTTGTCGCATGAAGTCAATTGGAACTTGATCCGGATTCTCAGAAAACCTTACGACGTCTTGGAAGAGGTGGATGACAATGACGTTCGTGACCCTCTGGACGATTCTGTGCACTGTCACGTAACCCGGAAAAGATCTTTTTGGCCTTATTCTCATATGCCGTGGAATATCTTTAGCGCTGCTTCAATAAACACGATTGTGTTGGGCACTCCATTTCTTGACGGTGAACACTTTTTCATCAGTAAACAAAATTGTTTTAACTGACTGAAGTTGAAGCAATTTTTTGCACCTTTCCACTCTTCTTTGTTGATTCACTTTGGAAATGAAGTGAGTCTTCGACATTTTGAAGGCACGATATCCAAGGTCAGCATGGACAGCTCGAACCAGTGATGTTCGTGGAATTCTCATGTCTTTGGCAAGTTTACGGACGGAACGGGCAGGATTTCGTTTGAATCGTTGTTTTAAAGCCTTAATCATTTGAGGAGTTCTGACTGACCTTGGCCTCCCGGATCTTTTTCTGTCATTGATTGACTGCGTGTCTTCGTGACGTTTTAGAGTCATTTTGACTAAAGTTGGTGTTACATAAACCTTCTTGATCACATCAGGGGAATCACCGAGATTGTGTAGCCGAATTATTGCAGATCTTAAAGCTTTTCTCTCGTTCATTCTTTAATATTCGTTGATATCAGCTCATATATCAATATTTTTATATGTAAAAGTTAATTAATTATGATAATTACCTTAATGTTTCTCGCTTTTAAAAGATAAATTTATTATTTTGGAGCCAATTAATTTAAAAAACCCGGATTGGCGTGTCATTGAATATGCTAACTTTAAAGTTATATACCATATACATAGATTTATTTTCTTATTATTATTTGTATAATGAATATCATATTCAATTAACATATATTCAAAATTTCACATGGATTGGTTGATTAATTAAAAAGTTATTCATGAATACTCAAACTTTCAAACTTATGGACCATGGATCACAATGGGTCTAAGTGGAAGGCCCCATATTTTGCAATGTGATGACCTTTCAACACGATTTGTGGCATATTACTGCGTTTTTGTATTAAAAAAGTTTTTGGCAATAAGCTGTTAAACGGTGTTAAAGTTAACCGACATATGCAACTTATGGGAAAGGTCCTTTCATTTCAGTTTTTTATTAATTTTATTGGCTGTAATTAATTTCAAATCCTTTTTTGAAAATAATAATATCATAGTTCAATAAATATTTACACATTATATTCATGTATGCGAATTACTAATAGCACGATGTGAGATGAATAAAAATTTTGATAAAAATATTTTGTTTAATAATAAATAGTCATATAAAATTTTCACATGAACTTCTTTGATCTAAAGTGTATTTTTGGGAATAAAAGCTTGGACTGCTGGATCAAGTGGAGATCGAACAAAGGGCGAGAGATGAATGGAAGTCCCGCTTTGGAAAGCTTTCTAAATACATATCAAAACATTATTAGAGATCCTCTTGGGCCTTTTTTATCTACATGAGTTTGGATGAGGATGTTTCGGAGTCGTCGTGAGTTGAGTACGATCAAAAGATTAGTAAAAGAGAAAATCGATGGAATCATATTTGAAAAATTGGTTTACAAGGGTTCAGCAAATATCTGAGAGAATGGACGCATTTAAAAACATGAGCTGTATATTTCTTTGATAAATATTTTTCTTAATATTTTTTGTCTTCATTTTTTGATATAACAATCCAATATCTTTAATGTTTCATGTAAGAACTTTTTATACAGATTACTTTATACATATTATTCTTGAATTCACATTTACATATACAAAAATTCATAAGTATAACAATACAACATATCTTTTTTCCATTTTACTAATAATTTACTATTCATATATACCGTACAAGCAGTGTATAAGGCATAACTTATAACATAAAACATAACCAATGCAATCTTTTACAATAAGATAAATAATTATTAAGCTAAGAAAGAAATCACGGAGAATAGTCAAAAATATGATAAATTGATTTTACAAACAAATATTATTTTTATAAATGCATACAAGAAACATTTAAATGTAGAAAATACTGGTATAAAAGTAGTGATAGACATTATTTTAATATTGTAAATGCCGCCCAGGGATTATGGAGTGAATGTGATGTTCATTGGATATGTGATGTGTTCTATTCTAGGAATTGGGTATGGTAATTTTCAAATTTAAATGTAAATTCTTCAATCGTCCCTTCAAAAAGGATCGTCTCGAGGATTCGGCCATTAGGAAGGGAACATTCAGAAGGTTCAAATTCCTGCTCCAAATGACCTTCTTCCCATCCTTTAACAACATTAAATAAAAAAGAATAAATTCAAAGTTGCAAAGTTTAATAACTCCGGCATTCAATTCCATGTCATTTTACTCAATGTAAAAGCCTTTTTCTCTCCTTCTCAAGTGCGTTCAAAGTGTTTGCGGAAATATTAACTCCCCCATTTTCCCCATTTAAAGGACACGAGGACGAAAAAAAGGAGCCATAAAATCATTCGACCGTCGAACCCTTCAAGCACTCTCATAATCATTTTCTCCAACATCATCACAAAAACTTTATAAATAAAATAAATATAACAAATATTTTACCTTACTTCAGTTACACAGGTATATGCAGGTATATGAAATGAACAATAACAATTACTTGATTTTGAGATACATAATGTGTATAGATCGGATTTTTATGCATTTGCATATCGCTTGCATATTTTTCATATTTTCAAACTATGCATATTTTGCATATATTTTTCCTTCAGGGAAATTTCTATTAAAAACTTCATTTCATCTGATAACTTTAAGGGAAAAGTTAGAATTTATTCCTACAATAATGATAAAACCTGAAAAAGAATTTAGAATTTAAACGAAATTACAAGTTGAAGTATCAGACATTCAAATTCATGTATTACTAAAAAGACCTTTTCTATTATAAGGGAATTGGTTGGTCAGGGTATCGATGATGGACCAAACGAAAAGTTATTCACAAAAATCAAATATGCTCAAAATCACTTAATTCACGTAGAAATACCATTAAAGGGTGATTTATCTTTGGTTTTTGTGAAAAACCAAATATGCTCAAAATTTTTGTGAAATCTTTCATTTGGTCCATTATCGATACCCTGACCGTTAGGTTTGGTAAAAGGGAGTAACATTTAATTCTATCTTTTAACATTACAATTCCTAATAATCTTAATAAATAAAACTTATTTAATGCCCTTGTTTCAATTGATTTTAAGACATTTATATCGAGTAGACTCTTTAAATCATAAAATTCACTTCATTTTAGCGTATATTTAATATTTTTTGAAAGTCAAAGGCCACATTTTCCCAATTTGGGTCCTCTTTTAGTTCCCAGATTGTACACTCTGACCCACTTGAGGGTCGGGGTAACCATGTTGGGACAAAAAAACGGGCACATTTGTCCAAAAACGGGCACATTAAACCCAAAAAGAGGCACATGTGCCTAAAAAAGGGCACAATGGACCAAAAGGGCACATCCGAATCCGACATCTTGGATCCGAAGTGGAGATTAAATTCAAGCAAGATTAAATTTTTTTAACTAATAATTAAATTTAAACGTGGAATTTTTTGTTTCGACAATTTGGGTCTTACAAATTGAGGGAAATTACAAAAGGACTTGATTAATGGTAAGCCACACCACCACGATTTTAATGTTTTTTGATATTTTGAATTTATGCCCTTGTATTTTAAACCTTGGCACATTTTACCATTTTTCAAGGCACATGCGCCCGTTATAGGGTTTAATGTGCCCATTTTGGGTTTGTGTGCCCGATTTCTAACATGTGCCCCCTTTTTGGCACATTTTTAGGGTCCAATGTGCCCTTTTTGGGGTTCAATGTGCCCGTTTTTGGGCAAATGTTCCCGTTTTTTGTCCCAACATGGTTACCCCTACCCCACTTGAGCTATCGTGTTTGCAACATCTTGTTGATTTTACGTGAAATGGGTCTTTAAACCAAGTTGAAATCTTTCAAATTTTAGATTTGTGTTCACAACACCTTGTTGATTACACAAGTGAGGACAGATGGTGTTTTAATGCTTGTTTTGAACAACGATGTAAAAGACGAGCGTGTCCAAGATGCCTGGTAGGAGACATAAGTGGAAATGAGCTATTAGCGTCCGGCGCTTAAATGAATTTCTAGTGTTTATTCATGCGTATGAAACATGTTAATTTATATAGTCGATTAATTTTCTATTTTGTGTTTACACCACCACAAATAAAATCAAATAATAAATATGGAATGAAGAAATATTAAAATTAAAATCTTTAAAAATTTGATGAAATAAATTCTCAGTCTTGATTTTCCGTCCCAATAATTTACTAATAATAATTCAATACAATTCTACTATTTACTGATATAAATAGAATCTATTTGAGAATCGTTTACAAATTCAATAACTCTTTCCCCTAATGATTTCCAATAAGATAAAATGAGTAGTAATTAATGTTCATGGAAATCATCCTACAGAATTATGTATTGAACCTTTAATTAAATAATTAGACAAAGGTAGGAATTATAAGATATACAATATAATCGCACACCCTGGTCATTTGCTCTTCACATAACACATTTGATCTTAATCTTTCCCAATGCTTTGGCTTCATCCAATCATTATATTTCTGAGTGAAAGATTAAAGTTATTAGTGACATTGAAATCATGTCACATTGAACGGAAATATGCCTGGGCCCAAGAAAAAATTTAATGGAGAAACAAATGGAAAAGATGGGTCTGGTTCAATGAGAAACGTTAGAACCTCAATGGCCCTGGTGGTTTTTGAGGATATTGGCATGACTTGCGATGGAAAAGAAGATTTTTCGAAGAGGCAATTAGGAGGAGGATCCTTCATGGTTTGGGGCGCCATTTGCTTAAGTGCCAAGTCTACCCTTGCCTTCACTCCTCCTCGTTTGGATGCTGAAGCGTATCAAAATGTTCTGGAAGAGCATTTAATACCATTTTGAGAAGGGCTTGACCATAATCCATTTGTCGACCTACAAGATGAAGATTTATGCAAGATGGCGCTCGTCCGCATACAGCAGCGTTGACAATGGAGTGGCTTGAAGAACACAACATTTTTCTGATGGACCATCCATCGTTTTTTCCTGACCTCAACCCCATTGAGAAGTTGTGGGGAATAATGTCGCGGCGTGTTTACGCAAATGAAAGGCAATTTGAAAACTTAAGCCTTCGCGTGGCGGTTTTGTAAGCATTGGAAGATTCAGAAGCTTGCAACTTCAATGCACCGGCAAGCTTTTAAATTAGTTTTAAGCTGCGGAGGCCACTTTGATATTTAAAATTGAATTAAAGTTGTCACAAGTGAATTACTTTTAAAACTGGGTATTTAAAAAAGTGTGAAAAATATTTGTGTAACTTTCTCCTTTCACTTTCAATTCAATCAACTATTGCCTTTTAGTTAAATTAATTTTTTTAACTATACACGTTTGGATTATTCTAACTAAGCATTTTATAGGTATTTAACTTAATAGAGATTAATTTTGATCTATATATTATTTTTTTGCGTGGATAATTTATTGTTGTCGGGTTTATATTTAATACATTGAAGCTTTTTTGAAATTGAATACGAGGAGTATTTGGCTTTCATATGAATTTTTATTGTCAAAGTTGAATATTTGGTTGCATTTCCAAAGTTTATTTTGAGGTTTCTTTTGGGAATTCAACTTTGGCCATTTGAGAAATCATCAAACCTTTTCTTAAGCTCAAGTATATTTTCAAGGTTTTAAAATTTAATACTAATATATGTATATTGGAATTGAACATAAATTAATCCTTTGACATAAATGGATCCAAGTTTCCATTTACTTATTTTTCTTAATTTAATAAATTGGTGCCCAAAGTACATAATTTCTTAATTGATACTCACAATCAGTAATTGTATGTACGAATTTGTAATTATGTATGTAGGAATTTAATTATCTAATCCGTTTAAATTAAATCGGCTAATGATTGAAATTCAGGGGCTAGACTGAATGTGAGACTAATTAACAAAAAGAATGTCCTTTATTCAAAATAATTCTACATCGATTATTTATAAATTTATAATACTTATTTATAATAAGGTAAATGGAGACCCCATGCCGTTCAAGGGAATGAATGAAGTATATAAGTAACATATATTAATACATAAACACATCATTACTTCATTACGATGTTTCATAGATAATCTTATTTTTTAGGTCTTTTGATGGAGAATAATGGGAGTAATAAGGATAGGACATTAAACACTGATCGGAATAAAAGTGATTTTTCCACTTCCTCAATCGACCATTTTTATTCGTCAAAGAGATTCATCACACCACGGACCTATCCACATTCATTGATTAATCTAACAAAAACTTTTCTCTTTACTCAATAAGACAAACTGAAAACAATTCTTAAACATCATTTGAGCATTTCTTATATAACCAGAGTAGAATGGTATATACTCTAAGTATGTATGGTAGTAGTAGTAATTCTCTATATAAGGACAATTCTCAGGGATGTCATCTATACTTCTTTTTTGAGTGTATTCTTTTCAATTTCACAATTTTGTATACATTTAGGTCGTTAGAAAAAACGTTAAGCACGTTTGGTTCTTATATCTCAAAGTATTCCATAGTCTAACATTAGGTAAGTGCAAGTAAAAGACATTTCCAGAAGATATCGGATGGTTTGGCGTGAAAGTGTCTGGGGAAGTGAGTATCAGTTGTCAGTTGTAAGTTAGCCTTTAGTATATTTAGTTCCAATGAAATGGAATTCAAGCTGGATCAAACTCCCAATCCTTCGCCCTATCTCCATCTCACCATCACGCCAAAACTTTTCTTATTATTAAACTTTCCCCAAACAGACAGTGAGTCTCTTCAAAACTCCTCAACCTCAAAACTCCTGTTCAACCACCAAAAGTAAAAATGAGGAAAAAACTTTAGCCAATAAATTAAACTCTTATCAATTCCTCATCTTTCCCTTTTACCAAAATGTATGTTACAAAAATCACAAGTAATCACATTCAGTAATCACACAGTCTCATTAGCTATCAAACATCATTGATTAGATTATTTGATGATTTTTATTTTATATTTATTTAAATTACATATTTAATACCTTTATACATATGTATTTATGCTCTCTATTCAACAAGTGATTTGATTATTTGATATGCAAGTACAGCGTGCTTACTTTGTAGTATCCTTTTCAAGGTTATTTTGAATTTAAAAAAGGACACTACAAAGTTTAACAGGCTTTACAGTGTGTTTCAGAGTTAGCCCGGTTTGTAAAATGAATATGCCAATAATGGAAATAGTGAAAGTCTATCTATCTCAAAGAAAGTCTGCCATTTCTTAATATTTCAGTATTTAGTTTGATTGACATTAAAATTAACATATTACCCATCATGTTCCTCAAGTATGAAGATTAAATGTTTAATTTTGATAAAGTTATGCTTGTTTTTTAACAAATCGGGCTAACTCTGAAACACACTGTATACCTAATATATGTATACTAAATAAAAAAATGATATTAGCTTCATACATTATAAAAGTACACTTTTCAATCAATAAAAGAATTTGTAAAAAATCAAATTAAGCTCCTCTGGTTTTTAATATAATTTTTGTACGCAACGTACCTATACAATAAAATGCATATTTTTAATGAATTAGAATTAAATAATGATAAACTTTAAATATAATTTAAAGGTGTACTCTAATTTATTAAATTTTATAGTATGGGAAGATTGGATAAAATAAATATTTAAGAAAACTAAGAGAGAAAGTTGAGAAAGAGCCATTGCCCTCCTTTTGTCTATTCCTGTAGTCGTCTCGTTGTCACTTGTGCTTGTGTGGCCGTTTGCCCATTTGCCTACAAGGAGAAACATTTCCGGGCGGTCATAAATGTGAGTTGTGAGGAAGGTCTCTCATGCATATGTATAAAATGATCTCCTTCTTTCCTCTTCTCCATCTGAAAGAACTAAAGGAGAGGTTGACGCAATCGTCCGTGTCTTCATTTCCTCTATGACCCCCTTCCAAGCTCCCATTTCTACATAGGACCAACTTCCAATTACACCAAGTTACATCAAGCGGACCGAGACCGAGAGAGATGGAAACGATCAACAACGACGTTGTTCCAATGAAGAGTCCGACTTGGAATCGGCCCCCATTTTCTCCCACCTTCTTCCTTCCGATGAGATGAGTTGGATTAAAAGTGTAGCTGGGAAGGAGCCAAGTGGGATGATGGACACTATCGTAAAATCCTCCTCCAAACCCAGTCCACAATTCAATCTTTAATTCACTATTCTCTCATATTTTAAATTATTTTAAACAATTTAATATTTTAAATTATAAAAAGTTTTATCATATTGAACTGACCATTATTTTAATATTATTTTGTACCTTATTACTTTTGCAATAATTATAATATGTCTAATCATTAAATGATTATTTTAACTATAATTTTCTATTGATTTAACATACCCTGTTTCCCCGCTGATACTCCGCCCTCACCGATAATCCGCCCTCACTGATAATCCTCAGATTTTTTTTCCCAAAATAAAAACATTAGATTATCCACCCCCGCTGATAATCCGCACCTCAAATGACTTTTAATACCAATGCTAAAATCAATCAAAGAACGCTTGGAAAACCTTAAGAAATCTTATATTTAAAATACTTTTATCTTTAAAAGATTAAATTCATTTTTTAACATTACATAATCCGCCCCCATTGATAATCCGCAGCTAGACCCTCACATTCATTAGATAATCCGCGGATTATCAGAGGGGAAACAGGGTAAGTAGATTTAAAAGATTTGTATTGATTTAAGCTCATAAGGTAACCTTTAGATCTTTAGATTAAATTTGTGTGTAAAGCCATACGTGGTACAGACAGATATATAGGTATATGATATGAGGAAACCATAATTGTTCGAATTTCCCTTGAGAGAGTGAGATTTGGTCCGTCTTGATTTGAGGAGTTGAAATCCTCGGCCTTCTCCACCCTTCCCAGGATCGGACAAAGAGGAGATTGAGAAGAAGTCGAGTCAGCGAATTACGCCGCCCTTTAATGGCCCCAACTTTCTCTCCGCTTTCAATTGAAAATGTGGGGATGAGCAGAGTGAGGGAGAAGGGCTCATTCATTCTTCCCATTTATCTTCTCTCAATCGCTCTCGAGGTCCAGGACAAGGATCAAATTTCCCTCACCATTCTGTTCAACTAATTAAATTCATTCCGCTTGCCCTTCCGATTTCTTCTAAACCTTTACAATTATGCTATATTAGAGTAGAGACATAATACCAAAAGTTAGAGTTAAAGTTAGCTAAATAGTAATCATAAGCCATTAAGCCATTAGTTATTTATTTAAAAAACATTTTTACAATTTAATTTTATTTACATAATACAATTAGCGTTAAATTCTTTTAAAGGAAAAATCTAATATTAGGTACTTATTGTGAGATAAAAGTTTTTAAATGTTTTCTGTAGTAAAAAAAGTAAAAGAAAAATAACCATTTTCTTTTCATTCACATTTACATTAGATAATCTCCAAGTTTTATTTGGTCCAATTAGATTTTATTTAAAGACATGAAAGTAAGTTAAATTGAGAAAATGAAAATTTAATTAAATGACCCATTTGAACATCCGTTTTCTAATGAAAGGTCGGGGAATTATAAAGAGAATAATAAGAGTTGAATCCCTTTAATTGCATCTTCTAGCTTCTCCTCTCCCCGCTTGAAAATCCTAGAAATAGAATAACTGTAATGAAATGATGAGGGTAAATGGCGGGATTCGAGGGATTTCTTTTCGTTCACATTTTCCTTTTCAATTTGATTAGCCTGAGCTTCTGTGGTTTCTTGTAGGGAAGCTTATTAAGGGAATTTTTTAGAAAAATACCTTCAGGGAGATTCTCATTATAAATATTAGTTCTCTTACATTCCCTTCCTTTCTATGTTCAATATAGAGTTTATTTTACATTTATTTCAATATAGTACCAAACATGTTTGTATAGATTATATATATATATATATTAATCTATAAATATATATATCTGTAAATGTATATCTGTATTTGTTATTTGGTATATGTACATATATTAATACATATTGCTATTGTATTATATGTTGCTATCAAACTATCGTTGTATATATTATCATTTTATCATATAAATACTTTGGTTAATACAGTAATAGTGTAATATTATTTACATTCCTTACGTGAGTTTCCTGATGGAAAAGGGTAAAAAAGATTTTTGTAAGGGAATGATAGGATGGTTATGTGTTTGAAGGATGTATTTTTGAAATATAAAAAGACCGTTTGAGTCGTTTGCGTTTGTTATGAAAGGGATGTCTCCCTCAGGGATTACAATCTTATTATCTTTTTGTTGATTTTGCAAACCCTCCCGCCTCTTGCCAACCCACCGGAGGTTCAAATCTATCCACATCAACGGCTAAATCTCAATTTCAACATCTCACGTTGGGATCAATTGGCGTCCTTTTTAATAACTTTCCCATCCTCAGTTTATCAAATTGTTTTAAAGAAGATCCGTAAGATGCAAAGTACAAATATTTGATTTTTTATCTTCTGTCAGATACCTTTTTGGTCTTTATCTCAAAAACTCAAGAAAGCTGAGTCAATACATTGGTAATTAGTTGAATAAAGAAGCCTTCTTTTCCTGTTGATCTTTACGAAATTCCCATTTTCATCTACATTCGCAGAGGACGCGGAGCGCTTGAGGAATTGTTTAATCAATTTTAATTATTTTATGCCATTTTCATTACAGACTTTTTAATGATTGAAGATCAAAATGATTTATATCAAAGTGAAAACAAAGAAAATTGGTAAAAATATGATTAATTAAAATATTACTTATATCATATCATGGCATAATAATCAATAACCATTATAATTAAATTAACAGATGGTCGATTAACGGAATCACCAAAAATACTTTATGATAATTGGAATACTTACAGATACAAATAATTTATACTGTGCTTTTATGCCACATTTACCTTATCAATTTTATATATGAGTAACTTTGTATTATTGTAATTTACAAATATCTGTGCATAGTCATTTAACCATTAGATGCATTAAATTAGCGTAGCATATCATGCTTATTTTTGTAAGTATCTGATAAATAAAACGAATTCTTAATTTCTTTCTATTTAATGTTCTCTAATGTGAATACTTTCGATGAGAAAGTAAAGCAATTGTCAAATAATAATTAATGAGTGTTATCATTTAATGATATCATCTTTATTTTAGCTTCTATTGAATAGATTTTTGTTGATTGTTTAGTTAGGAGGATGTGATTTAATTGATTATTATTAATTATTAAAGAACTAATAATTATTCACATTCTGACAACTTTCTCTTTGGAACAATTCAGAAATGTCAAAAGAAAGAAGCCTCACATAGCTTGTGATACTACATACATACAAGCATTAAGTTTATTTTGTTTTACCGTTTATTGAATTAAACTATAAAAAAATCATTTCAATAAAATATGGTTAAACATGTGATTTTACCTGGAATTTCCTTCTTCATTCTATTGCTATCTCAAAATGTAACAATTTTTTTTTAAAATAATTACTTTCAAGTTTAGAAATAAATGGTACTTTTACGGGAAAAATTAAAAAAATGCCACGTGATTTTATAGCAATAGTTAAACTTTCCTTAAATTGGCAAATGCATAAAATATTTTAATTAACAAAAATCTTGAAATTTAAAAAATTTGAATTATATCTTTAATTTAAAAAATTTAATTTTAGAACAGAATAAATATCAAATTTTTAATTAGATTTCAAGTGAGGATGCTAAAGATTCCGATGTTTCTCAATTGAATCCTTCCCTTGAACTTCGACTTACCAACTTTGAGAAACACCAATGTGCTCAACATTTGCAGCTAAACCTTTTAAAGGTAAGATGTTTAAATCAATCATTTAAATAATGGTATGTTAATTGGTATAAGCTAGTAGGTTTATAAACATTTTGCTAGAATTTTGAATGAAGAGCCCAGTATAAAATTAAGTATTTTAATAATAACTTAAGCAATTTACTAATTTACATATTTTTTGTAATTCTAATCGTTAATCATTATTTTTTTATCCATTGAAGTATTTGGCGTTGGTTAAAAAATACGAAGCGGTGAGAGAAAGACAAGGAAGTGACGAGGACGAAGATGAATTTTCTCTTTTTGGCCTCGATATCCCACCAATTGTTCCAGGTATAATCAAAGTGGTAGCAACGGCTTTGACTGGAAATGTCACTGGATTGGCCGAACAATCATTTCAGGTAATTTAAATCTTTAATTGATTATTTAATTAATTTCAATTACTACTACCGTTATTGTTCGATTAAGACCCTGGGCTTTTATTAAAAAATTAGGTTTCATGGGGGGGCTCTTATTTGAGCAGAACTCTTATTCGAGCAGAGGCTCTTATTAAATAATTTAGAAAATATTGTTCATTTATATAAATTTATTTCGTCAAATTACAACAATATTATTCTTCATCGCTGCTAGAGCCTTCATTTATAACATCAAGTTTATATGAAATTGAATATTGCTTCTTTAATGACATTTTAATTGTTTAAATATTGGAAATAAACAATAAATTTAAATCGACAAGTAATATTGACTTTTGACAGAACGCTATTTTGAATTATGTGAGCGGGATAGGGGGCTCTTAATAGAGCCTAGGCTCTTATTAAAAAATTAGGTTTCGAGCGGGGGCTCTTATTCGAGCAGGGCTATTATTCGAACAGAGGCTCTTATTCGAACAATAACGGTATACAGTATATTCCAAAATCTAACAATAAGAGTTCAATGGCATTAAAAGTAATTAATATAATATCATAAATAATTAAGAAAATTAATTTTAATATTTCGTCATCTAAATTGAATTTAAACTTTCCAGTTATTTCCAACCGACAATCAAGAAGAAATCACCGCATTTATCAAAATTTTGACCAATGCCATCAAAGAAGTGAATCCTCCTTTGCGTCAAACTCCTAAACCCACAACTCCAATTCCTCCAACTTCACCAATAATTTTAACTTCTCCAATTCCTCCTTCACCAACTCCTCCCAAAACCAATTACAAAATCAGCCGAACTTCTCAGCCCACTGAAGAACCATTAGAAATCACTGAAACCGAATCCACCGAACCCACAGACCCAACTGAACCTACAGAAGAACCAGAGGAAGAATTACAAGATCCAGACAAAATCACAAGCAAAAAACCAATTATTCCATCAGCTTCTATCCAAACTCCCAAAGAAGCATCAATAGCATCAAGTGTCATTAAAGAGAGTCTGCTTCCTGCACGAATAAGACCAGCGGGAGGGGTCAGAGTTATAGTTCAACGTGCGACCGTTTCATCTGTTCCTCAACTTCTGTTGTCTTCTGTTGAACCTCTAGGTCCAAATAGTCTTTATCTTAATCCTGTTGGAGGGGACGGAGAACCAACAAATGAACTTCTTGCTCCGAATAGTCTTTATTTGAATCCTCATGAAGAGGAAAGTAACGGAAATGGCACAAGACAAGTTAATAAAATCGATGATAAAAAAATCCAAGTTAGTCAACTCACCACAACTAAAAATGTCATTGAAGAGGAAGAAGATAAAATTGAAGAAATCACTGAGAGAAATACAGAGAATGTTGAGAAGGGAGAGAGTGGGACGACTGGGAAAGTAGTGGAAATCGAAACGACAGGAACCGGCGGAACCACAGAGTCAGATGAGGACGAACAGGAACGACAGGAAGAGGAAGATTGGGACAATTGGGATTCACCAACACACACAGGTTGAACGAGTTAGAAATCGAATTTGCCTCATAATTACTTTGCTCTTTATGTAACAGACTTACAACACCAAATGGCAAGTTCTATTATTGTATAATGTTTATAAGTTAATCAACAAAATAACATTCCAATTGGACAAATTATATTGTACAATATAAAAAGAGAAATTAAATATTGAATATTGGATGAAACATTTAAATGTAAAATAAAATATTTTATTCTGTTGCTTTTGAAATCAATAAATAACTTACATTTTATTTTAAAATTTATTGTTAATTAATGATTTTGACATTTTTGTTATATTTATACATATAGGTACACACATTGACAATTTTTATTAATGATGGTAAAGATATATTACATAATTAATAAAAATATATTTATTGGATCATTTGGATTATATTTAATTGTTTTATTTTAAGGTAATCTAATCAATTTGTGAATATTTCCTTTCGATGATTTTAAAAAGCTCTTTGTCCTGAAATGACTTCGTACCACATAGTCAAATCTCCCATGAGCTAAACAAAATAATTTATTGTTAGAATTGGTATTACTTATTATTTCAATTTTAAGCAAATCGGGATAGAAAAATGAGTATATTAAAATAGTAAATCTTACTGAATAAATGGGATGTTTGAATGTCGCAGGTTTATTATTTTCAAAGAAGAAATGTCCTACCCATGCAAAAGCATAAGCTTGGACCATCGCAATTGGTAAGAGCAATACATTGGAGAATAAAAGGGCGAGAAGGGCCAACAGAGCTGAATTGGTCGTCCCGATCAAATGGAGTCTTCTGTTCATCTTGTTGCAATGTTCTCCGAGGTAAAATGGATAAAATTCTGCAAAAGTGGAATATCCATTCGAGTTGTAGGATTTCTTCGTGTAATTATGATTCACGACAGTCCTTTTCGAATATGTGTTATTCACCATTTTTAAACTTTTAATTTTAACAACAATATTTAACCAATTTAATTTTAAAATGGCAGGAGTGTTGAGAATGTTCCAGTTCCAAGGGTGGAAATTAATGATTTCAAGTTCAAGTGTGAAGAGGTTTCATGATAAAAGATAACATGGAATACACCATGTGATTTAAGTCAGATAAAAATGGATATACCTAACTACTTTATTATATCAAATACAAACGAATTATGTAATAGCATATTATGATAAAGTAGTTTACTGTTTATACTTATACTACAACTATCCTAGGTATACTAACAGTATATTCAATTGACCTTCTGACTCAAATACATATATGTATAAAATAAACAATTACTGCATTTACTTATACAAGTTAAAGTCTATCGTATCATACATTTAAGTATGTACAGGTATATGAAGGTTTATTCTAAACTAATTGGTAGGCATTTCAACGATTATTTACATTAAAATTTATGATATCACAATACATTAACTTTTAAAATAATTAGATTACCTATCTATACAATATTGAATCCATTGTTTCATTTTCTCCCCATGTTAAAATATACTACTTGAATATTTATACTAACAATAAGTAGTACTAGTACATATCTAATTTTTAGTATCCTGTGTATCCAGTAGATTTGATTGGAATTACACAGCTTCTGGACAAGTTTTTAGCTACTGCGTAAATTCTTATATGCCATGTCGTTTATTTAAAAACGCAATATGATATACACAAATGTGTAATTGCAAAATTGACAATGTTGTTAATCTGTATACAGGAAGCTTCGTTTTTTTAATTGAAATATGTAATTATTATATATAATATCCTGTACTATGGCTATGGTTACGTTCGGGTCAGCTTTTCCCCACCCGTACCCGAACCCTAACCGAAATTACGGGTCGGGTAATGCACTGACCCGTATCCGACAATATGAATCGGGTCGGGTCAATTCAAAACCCCTACCCGTACCCGAATCACCCGACCCGTCCCGTACCCGACCCGAATTACCCGAAATAAATTTATTGGAACTGTCAACGAAAATGAACTTCTTAAATCTCAAATTTCAAACTTTAATCCATTCAAAACTGGGAATAATGTATTAATTTCCTCACAATGTCACTTCAACCATAGTCTGGGAAGATTTTCTAAAATCTCATAACGTAACGATACATGTTATACAATTGATTTAATATAATTTAATTTAATGTTTTAATTAAATAATTACATTTATTTATAATTTTGAAGATTTAATCTATTTAATTTAATTACTTATATAGGTGCATATTGATTATCGTCGTTTTGTTGTTTATACAAAAAACTCGAATTTAACTTAAATTTAACAACATTGATTTTAATTATTACAATAAAATACTATATTTACAGATATTTCAGTACCTAAAATGTTACATTATAAATTTTATTGTTTTATTGTTTGTACAGATTTCAAAGTATAATATAATTTATAAAAGAATTTAGATAATAAAAGGGCCGCCGAGCCCTAAATCCCGCGAAAGGACGAGGCGGAGGCCTCACCTTTCAAAAACCCACGCTCTGCCCTACTCCTCCGAGCCGACAACATCATCAGCGACTCACTCCACTCCAACCGCTCTGAAGAATCCCAAACACGCCCGACCATACAGCCGAGGCGATTCAAGAGGTCTCCAGAGCCCCCCCTCCAAATAGCAAATCCTGATTCCCCATCCCCACTCCCCCGAGGACTCCGAATATCCGTCGCCCAGTCGGATCGAAGAGCCACTCGCCAGCGTCCGCGCTCACGAACCCGCCGTGGCCACCACAAGCCTCATCGGGCCAAGGAGGATCCACTCCTCCTCTCTCTCTTCATCGGACGTCCAACGTCCGAGTCTCCTCTCCGACCCCGTAGGGTCGTAAAGTTAAGGTGAGCCTAAGCTCTGTTTCCCATCTCTCCCACCGCTCAAACACTCCGGTTCTTCGGCGGACCATCGCACCAACCGGTCTCTCCCGCTCACCCCTCTTAATATTAACAAGTAATGAATTAAATTGTTAAGTTGAAAGTGTTCAAGTATGATCAAATGTATGTAAAATATTATTTATTTTTAACAATAATTGTAAAATTCTGACGATAAATTAAAATTTTAAAAAATTTGTTGAATATTTTGTGTTTAATAATATTTTTTATTAATTTAACCATCATGTTGACAAATGCATACAAATTCAAGTCTCAAATTTTCAACCGCTTTTCTGCTCTTGCTACACTCGCAAGTCAAACTCCTTGGTTCTTGTTGAATCCATTTTCCGTTATCAATTTCCTCCACTGTAAAAATGCAAGACTTTTCATGATCATGCGTCCAAGTCTCATTCGGATCTTCCACTCCAATGAAAATACACAAGAAATCAAAATCATGTCGAAATTCCGCACAAGTCACAGAACATTCACAAGATGCCTTTTTCCCAATTTCTTCACCAACTAAAGCACAAGTGCATTTAAGACTTTTCCATTCAGCCGCTGTTGTTGTGTTGCATTCAGCGCCACATGATTTACATTTGTATTTCGGAAACCATTCAGATTTTGAATCCTCATCTTCCAATTCTTCATCATTTTCTTCGCTGCTTTCTTCTTCATCATCTTTCTCATCAAGGCGAAGATATTCATCACGATGGGCTGAAGAAAATTTGTAACTCAAATTGTTTGAATGACATTTAATTTCACACCAACAATCGTCGATCCAAGGGGATTCTGTTGTTGTTGAAGTTGTGATGTTTAATTCTTTTAGCCAACAAATCATTGGTTTCATGTCGGTCAATGCGAATTTGTCGCAGTATGCTTGAACTGCCAGAACGGGATGATACGAGTTGATGATTTTAATTGATACAAAAAAAATAAGTGGAAATATGAGGAAAAAATTATTTGAAAAGAAAATCATATTAAATATAAGGAGAAACTTTTTAAAAATTAGCTGAACTCAAGTAGTGGCCTAACTGAAATGGAAATTGACTTTAAGACCAAATGTGTACCACATTTGAAAATGTAGACTGAAATTTACAATTAAACCCCGTTAAGTTTCAATTTCCACACACATTTTTCATTCATTGCTCTGTTCTCAATTCAGTCCTCCATTAATTATGATTTATGAACGCGTGTTTACAAGATATCTAAACTAATTTCGTATTCAATAATAAAATGCATGGTATAATACTATGAGATTATTGTAATATAAATAAATATATTCGTACAATACAATGTAACCAATTTTTGTCACAATAATTGAATGTATTTTTACGATAGTTACCTACAATTAGAATCCAATGTACTATAAATACAGTATACAGGGTATTTACTATGTAGTGTTGTTTTCTTGAGCCTACTAGGTAATAGATTATAGAACACTACATAGTAAACACGGTCAGGGTAACCATGTTGGGTCTAAAAAGTGGCACATTTGGGCTAAAAGAGGCACATGTGCCCTAAAAGTGGCACATTGGACCCAAAAAGAGGCACATTTGACCCAAAAGGGGCATATTGACCTTCAAAAATGGGCCAAAAAGGGCACAAGGGCTCTTGTACCCTAAAAGGGGCACATTGGACGCAAAAAGAGACACATTTGAGCCAAGTTGGGGTCATGTACCATTTATGGGTACATGTACCCTTAATATCAGTTTAGACCCATGGACCCGAATGTATAATATACACATGACCTATACAATGATAAGTGATACCATTTTTCATTGGACATGTGCCCGTTATAGGGTTCAATGTGCACATTTTGGGGTTCAATGTGTCATTTTTATGGCACATGTGCCTCTTTTTGGGTTCAATGTGCACATTTGCCCGATTTTGTCCCAACTTGGTTACCCCAACCAAAAAATCTTATCTTCTCGCAACAAAGGGAGAAAGTTGTTTATTAGGATATTCCTCGCTACAAAGATCGCACATTTTTTATCTCAATATCTTTTCGTTTTCACCTTTTCTCTCTTCATCTTCAAGATTTATTTTTGAAAATGGAAGATTTTAGTTTGGCTGGAGATGAAATTACCTCAACATTCAAAGTAATCAATGATATTAAAGCCAAAGAGAAGTCCATGAGAGAAAAGAGGGAAAAAATTGAGATCGTTATTGAAGAAAAGCGAAAAACGTCCCAAGAAGGTAAATAAAATTATAAAATTAACATATTCATTTTTTTTAATTATAATTCCCAATTCAGAATTCAAGTGTTATATAAAAAATTAAAACCAATCTGCTTTTATTTCTTACTTTAAATGTCTTCTATAAAACCACCTGTTAATATTTATAAATGTTTTATTATGCTAAACTACATTTCCAGAACAAGCTATTTTGGCCTTGAAATCAAAAAAATTGTTGGGATTGCAACAAAAGGAACAGCTCTTGAACATCAATTTCCAAAATGATGAACACAACAATCTCCTTAATATTACCGAGGGACGAGTTCTGTTCAACGAGTATTTGAAATATCAGATGTTGCTTGAAGAGAAAACGAAGATCCTGAATAATGTGAATTCAGACTATAAGAAAAACACGGCTTTGGCAAAAGCTCACATTACAAAGGTCAAGAACGTTGAATCGGCCAACGAAAGTTCTGAGGAAATTGAGGCTTTGAAAAATGAGATTTGTTCACTTTTAGAGCTCAGTAAGACAAATAATTTTTAATAATAGTTTAATAATTTTATATAATGCTAAATTGCACAACAGTTTTTAATGTGATAATTATAATGTTTTATTTATGTATGATAAATAGAAGAAAAAATGGTCCATAAGGATCCTGAAGTGGTTGCGATTTTGACAGGACGTGCACAGTTGCAAATCGATGCACAAAAAATGAGCCTAGAAGTTGCTTTCGAAGAGATTGGGATTGGATTAGAACTTCTCACTGCGGAATTGATGCAAAAACAAGAAGAAATTCAAGAAGAGAAAGAAGACAAAATTATCAAAGAGGTGAAAATCGAGTATTAAATTCATTAATTAATTTTATATTTTAAATCTATTAGTTAATTAATTTATTTCTGATAATTTATATTAATGAAAATTGAATTGATTTTCTATATTTAAACATTCTAGAAACATACACGTGCAAGAATCCTTAAAATGGAGAAGCAAATTGCAGAATTGGAAGAAACCGAAAAGAATCTCAAAGGATCTGCAGACTATCTTGAAAAACAACTTGACCACGGATTGTTTTAAGAATTTGCTTCTACGCTCTCAACTTATTCCTTAATATGTATATACTTTTAAATTTTCTAATCTTAATTTTAATCTTTTACTATTAAGATCCAATATTATTTTAAAATAAAATATCGAAAAATTAAATTACATCTAATCTAATCTAATAAATTTAGAGAAATTTTAACCTAGATTTAAGAAAAAAATATATTCAGAAACACTTAAAAACGTAAGCCTCTTTATAGAAATGAATTAATAAAAGACGATTATTTATCAAAACATTTATTTTTACAAAGATATTGGAGATATTTAGAAACAGAAGTTTTAAGGCAACATGTGAGATTTTGCCTATTGCTGTTTTCCCTCACTTTCTAACTTCTTTCGAGCTTCTTCTTCCTTTTCAATCTTCTCGTGCTCATCGATCAGCACAGCGAGTTCCTCTTGTTTCAAGATAGTCATCTTTGTCTTCGTATCTTCTCTTGTAAGAGTCGCGATTTCCACTAGATAAATAGAAATTAAAATTGAAGTTCCATTGTGTAATAAATATTTGACAAGGTTTTTAGTTCAATTATTCCAACCAATATGTAATGTTAATAAAAGTTAAAATAAATTGGTGAATAATCATATTGAATCATTACACTTGTCTGGGCTCAATTTGGTCGTGTCGAGAGTTTTGCTCAAGATCTTGATGACCATGGCCTTTGCTTCTTTGAGAGAAATCCCCTCTTTATATTCTTGCTTCAACATTGAAATCGCAGCCTGAAAATAAACAAAGAATTAATAAACTTCGATTTATTCAGTTATTAATTATTATCCAGTTTAATGGTCATTTATGCAAGAATAAAAAATTACATTGCTGTTGTTTCCAATGCAAGTCGCTTTCCATCCACCGTAATTTCCACTTGGATCGGATTGGTACAACTGGAATCCATAATGTTTGTCCCAGCCCATGTACAGAATCGATACTCCAAAAGGACGTTTGCCTATTAAATGTGTTATTTTTAAAATAAAGCCTTTCAATAAATTTAATGGGGGGTGGGGGGTAAGTGCTGTAACGGTAATTAGTAAATTATATTTTGTGACAATTACCTCCATATTGAGTATAAGCCTGCTTGATATCACAAAGCCAAGCGACGAGTTGTTCACAGGGCATTGGTTCTCCGTACTGAAGAAGATACCGTTGGGCAATCAGACGAAGCTCATTTGTTAACACGTTGGCGTCCGAAGTGATTCCGGCCACGCTGCACACCATGTCACTAAAAACAAAATAAATTTGTTTTAATTTAATAGTCTATAATAATTTAATTGAAATTTTGTAATGTCAAAATTAGAAGAACTTATGATTGCTTACTCATAAAGCTTGTAAATTTTATCAGAGAAGAAGTTTTCGTCATCAAGAAGAACATTAGTGTTCTTTTTCTCAGCGGCCAAAATGATCCCATCCTTGGCCATTATGCCCAAGCAAGTACCGGCATGACCGATGGCTTCCATCGCATATTCGACTTGATACAGCCGCCCTGAAAAATATCATTTTTTATTGAAAGTCAATCTCAATAATTAGAATTACAAATAAACAGTTTCATTTCTATTTTACCTTCAGGGGAAAAAATTGTCGTTCGTGTATCATATCTTCTTGCCTAAAAGAAAATTAAATTTTTGAATGGAAACTTTGAATTGAAATATTAATTGATTATATCGAATTAAAAGTTTTAAATGTAGTTTAAGAATGTTCATACCATGATGCAGGATCTCTACTAGTAAACGAAGAAGTTAATGGAATTAATTAAACAATAGGATAGTTTAATAATGATTAAACAATTGAAGAGATGTCAGAAATCCGAGTGAATAAAATGACTTGCAAATTGCCGCAAGCCAAGAAATTCAGCCAGGAGAATCTTTCAATGGCGCTGTATAACTTCAACCAATGAAATATTTTCTCATAATGCCCATAAAATGTTTAAAAATATTACCCAATTGCCCAAATTGCACTTTAAATTATTTAAATCTCACTTAAAGTTTAAGTTAGTTTTTAAGAGTTAATATGCATTAAATTAACATTTAAAATATACTAAAGGTTAATTCATTTTTAAAACGTTAAACATTTTTATTATGAATTCATTATTTATAATAACAGGAGCTGTACTTACAGATATGTTTGAAACTATAATAAATTTAATATCATAATTTTCATAATGAGCTTTTAATTTAATTAATATGTTTGGATAAACTTAAATAATACATAAAATTCAATTGAAATGATACAAATTAATTGATCGTTATTAGACTGTCATTTAATTAATAATTCTTTGACATAAGTGTAGGAGTATGTATAGAATAGTCAATATTTCTCAAAATTTACCAATCATCATTATTTCCCTGAACAGACGAAGGAGCGTCCCATGAATCCTTTGCTGTATTTGGAACAGCAACAGGAGCATCCCATGAATCTTTTAGCTTATTTACAGCAGCAAGGGGAACAGGAAGGTCCAAAGAATCCTTAACTATATTTGCAGCAGCAATATCCCAAGAATCCGTTCCTTTATTTGCAGCAGCAACATCCCAAGAAACCGTTCCTTTATTTGCAGCAGCAACATCCCAAGAATCCGTTCCTTTATTTGCTCCGGTAGCAGGAATATCCCAACTTTCTTCTTCTTTCTTATCGTTAGCAGGAGCATCCCAACTTTCATTATTCTTTGAATTCCATGAATCATTGTTCCGATCACCATAATCTCTTCCACCTCGTTCTTCCCAACTTCCTCGTCCTCGCCCACGACCACCACGATCTTCCCAACTTCCTCGTCCTCGCCCACGACCACCACGATCTTCCCAACTCCCACGTCCTCTTCCTCGACCACCACGATCTTCCCAACTTCCTCGCCCACGACCACCACGATCTTCCCAACTCCCACGTCCTCGCCCACGACCACCACGATCTTGCCAACTTCCTCGTCCTCGCCCACGACCACCCCGATCTTCCCAACTCCCACGTCCTCTTCCTCGACCACCATGATCTTCCCAACTTCCTCGTCCAAGCCCAGGAACACCACGATCTTCCCAACTCCCACGTCCTCTTCCTCGACCTCTTGCTCCGGTATTATGTGTATCCCAAGAATCCGTACCTTTATAAGCTCCGGTATCAAGAGAACCCCAAGAATCCGTCCCTTTATTTGCTCCGGTAGCAGGAATATCCCAAGAATCCGTCCCTTTATTTGCTCCGGTAGCAGGAATATCCCAAGAATCCGTCCCTTTATTTGCTCCGGTAGCAGGAATATCCCAAGAATCCGTTCCTTTATTTGCTCCGGTAGCAGGAATATCCCAAGAATCCATCCCTTTATTTGCTCCGGTATCGGGAGTATCCCAAGAATGGGTTTCTTTATTTGCTCCGGTATCAGGAATATCCCAAGAATCCGTTCCTTTTTTTGCTCCGGTATCGGGAGTATCCCCAGAATCCGTTCCTTTATTTGCTCCGGTAGCTGGAGTATCCCAAGAATCCGTTCCTTTACTTGCTCCGGTATCAGGAATATCCCAAGAATCCGCTCCTTTTTTTGCTCCGGTATCAGGAGTATCCCATGAATCCGTTTCTTTTTTTGCTCCGGTATCAGGAGTATCCCAAGAATCCGTTCCTTTTTTCGCTCCGGTATCAGGAGTATCCCAACTTTCTTCTTTCTTATCGTTAGCAGGAGCATCCCAACTTTCATTATTCTTTGAATTCCATGAATCATTGTTCCGATCACCATAATCTCTTCCACCTCGTTCTTCCCAACTTCCTCGTCCTCGCCCACGACCACCACGATCTTCCCAACTCCCACGTCCTCTTCCTCGACCACCACGATCTTCCCAACTCCCACGTCCTCTTCCTCGGCCACCACGATCTTCCCAACTCCCACGTCCTCTTCCTCGGCCACCACGATCTTCCCAACTTCCTCGTCCACGGCCTCTTCCTCGGTCTCCTCCTCGACCTCGCCATCCACGACCTGGTCCTCCACCCCAACACCCTCCTTCGCTCTTTTCCCCATCGGTGGAATCCACTCCCCAACCCCTGTTCTCACCAGCGCCGATATTGTCATTGTCCCAACTTCCAGCTCCTCTATCTCTTCCTCCGCCTCTTCCTCGGGAACCGCCAGTGTGCCATCCAAACTTGGAAGCATCTTCCTCTTCGTCGTCTTCATAACATCGTCGTTTGTGGGGAGCGAGATGGGAACTTTTAGCACCCCAATTGTCATCAACATAAACTTCCCTTTCTCTTTTCTTTCGCTCTTCCTCTTTCCTCAGCGTTTTCTCAACCCATTGAGCCCTTCGCTGCTCGGCCTCAATCTCTTCTTGAGTCTTTTCTAATTCTCCATCCTCAAAGTCAGGAGGATGGGTATTGTTGGTTTTGTTGTAGAAGGCATCGTAAAGAGATCGTAGTTTGACAATGAGCTTGAAAATTCCGAGTGAGTGACTCACGTGCATATTGGTGTATGTGTAAGAGATGTCGGATTTTTGAATCTTCATCAGCTTTTCTCCATTTATGCCCTGGAAAGTGTACGAGCAAGTTTGTACATCAATTTGCCAATTTTTATTTAATTTTCGCAATGTGTCTTTTGATGTGCAATTGCACTTTTACACATTTTTTAATGTTTACCGTTCATGTACATTTTTTATTTTTTTTGCCGTTCATTTTTCAATTTTTCCAATTTATTTTTATAGATAATTTGTAATGGTAATGGTTGTGTGGAATGTGAATTCGTAAATTGAATGTGAAATAATTATGAAATGGATGATAAAACAATTCTCACATTTTTGACAAATTCTCTTGCGTATTGTCCATATCCGTTTGTCTTCATGAATTCAGAGACATCATGAATGTCGTAAATTTGTGGATTGAATGCTGAGTCAGAGAGCAAATTTTGGTATATTTCCTCATCACACAAATCGTAATACTCTTTTGACTCCTTTGCATCGATCGTCGTTTCAGTTTCAGATTCAGATTCTTGGTAAGCCTCAATGGGAGTTTGCGAATCAGTTTCGTCAATTTCAGGAGTCCCCATTGTGTCAATCTGAGGAAAAACACAAGGTCAATGTGTTGAATAAGATAATATTGTATGACCTCGTATGACCTCAATGCTTTTGTATTGTAAGAATAAAAAATCAAAGATTTACAGCTCTTTATCAAGTCAAGCCGTGTGGAGGCCTTGGTTATTGGATTGTACCAACCAACTCTTTTCTTAGTTCGGTCAGAGGTCAGGATCTGACCGTCGTGTCAATTTGAATTGATAGTCAAATTACAAGTCAAAATGGTTGACAGCGAACAGAAGCAAGGTATTCAGAAAATGAACGCCTCGCACGTGCTATCCTCTTGCGTATTTTATAATCCAAATGAACAAAATATAATGAACGACAGCGGAGCAAATGAAAATGAATCATATAATATATTTTCTTCGAGTATATCATATGTATATCTGGAAAATACCATACAGTCATACAGTCATACAGCCACACACCACGTTTACAGTCACAGTTAATACACAATACAATGAGATGCTATAAATTATAACCTATAATGGTAATATAGTAATGTTTACATTGATTGAAATTTAAATAATGAGACTAATGCAATGTGCTAATTGTATACCTTCCAATAATTGGGAAAATGCTCCGAGATTAATCTTTTATGGATGCATTTTCTTTCAAATTATCGAGATTTGTTTAAATATTCTAATTGTATTCAATTTAAGCCAAAAGGAACGCGTGTTGAAGCCAGGGAAAACAAAGTGTTTGTGTTGGTTGATCTTTGAAGCTTTTCCTTATATGCATAGCCAGACAGTATAGTAAAGCATTAGAAGATAGCTTGGGTTGGGAATTATATAGAATTTGAAGGGGACGAGGTGTGCCATCTACTGAACAATGTTGAAATTAGTTATTCCGCCTCTGCCTATTCCTATTTACATACTGAAGTTGTCAGCAGTTTGAAATGAAGAGTTTTTAACAATTTTGCCAAAACATTTATTTTAATTTCATCATAACTTAATATCATAATTAAATTAATTGTGCTCCAATATAAAATCCATACACTCGGCATACGAGGACTTTAATAACAGCTACAAATTACATCTAGTTGTCATTAATTAGACGGCAACTTTCTTACCGCCAAAACCGTCAGTCCAAAGATTGTAATTTTTATTTTAATATTTACAAATAGCTAAGCAGAGTTAAATATGTTATCAACTGTATATATTATTTGAAATCATAAAATTATTATATATTACAATCACAATTAACTTTATAATAATAATTTTAAGGAGACAATTTGGTTGTAATTGTAAATTGTAATAGTTTTGTGTGGTATTTATAGGAGATGAATTCGGCCACGGCGACTTCGAAGCGCCGAAGAACTTCGATGTCTTCAACGGCGAGTTTAGCAAGTCGAGGAGACGATGAGGGAAGTTTGGATCTTGAGTATCAACCAGAACAAAAACGGAAGAAGGTCATCAAATTAGATCCTGTACGAGTGCCATTCTTGCTACTTTCCTATATTTACCACTAATTTTATTATTTATTTTATTTAAACACGCATTTTAAGTTCACCCAGAAGCTTTTTTGGTACAATAGTGTTAAACTTCATCGTTTTCTCAAGTCTTTCTTCACTTACTATCATTTCATTGTAGTTTACTATATTTTGGAACTTGAATATTTTACAAAAATTATTTTCAATTAAAATTTATTTTAAGCTAAAAAGCGGATATGGTTTATGGTTCAAATTTTTTAAATATGAGAATTTTATCAAGTACTTACATATTATTTTTTACAATTACTGCAAAAATCAGCTAACTAACATCATAATTTAATATTTTTAAATTTAAATTGCTTCATATAAAGTTACAATTTTAAATTTTTAGATCGAACAATGTCAGCAAGTTTTCGACATCATTCGATACCAAAAGAAAGAAGATGGATCTCTGCTTTGCGAATCTTTCATTCGCGTTCCAAAAAAGAGACAAGATCCTTTGTATCACGAGGTAACTTTTTAATATTACAATACTTTTACATTTTACATTGTTATACAACTACTAAATTAATAATTAACACAATTTGGCTTTAACTTAATTGACATTTTTTATCTTAGATGATTTCCAATCCGATTGACATGCAAAGGATTAATCAAAAAATAAAAATGGATGAATATGAAGACGTTGAGCAAATGTCAGCTGATGTTGAAGTAATGGTTGAGAATGCAAAGACATTTTTTAAGGTACCCCTTTACTTCTAATTTAATAGGATACCAATTGAATAAATAAAGGAACCAACACTTAATTGATTACTATTTTTTGTAGAAACCATCTCAAGAACATAAAGATGCAAGCGATCTTTGGGAACTTTTCACAGAGACAAAATCTCGCCTTTTTGAAAGAGATCCATCAGAAGAAGGCGATAAAAAAGGGAAAATTATTTTGAAAATGGGGAAATTGGTAAAAATCAAAGCAATTCCTCACAACATTCTATAATATAAAAATATGAATCAAACTATTATTTAATAATTAAAAAAAATTTTTTTTTGAGTAATTTGAGTTAATTTAAATTACCAAATTAATATTGTAATAATTTTAACTCGATAGGCCAAACGGGCATTAGCTGCAGAAAAAAAGCCTCTTGTTGGAGAGGGCGACGCAGGTGAAACATCCGAATCTTCATCCACAGCAACTGATAAACAAGACGATGGAGAAAATTCATTGGCCACTCAACTTGAAGAATTATTTAGCTCAGTCATGTTGGCTGCAGATGTGGACGGACGTCAACTTCACACAATGTTTCAACTCTTGCCTTCAAAAAAGAAATATCCGGATTATTATGAAGTCATTGACACTCCAATTGACTTAAAGATGATTGCTTGCAAGATACAAACAGGTATCTATGTTCTGATTTCAAGAGAAGGTATGTTCGATTTCTTTCCATGTAATGAATTTGCATCATTGAATGAGAATTGAAATCTCGTTCCCTGTCTTCTCTCGAAACTTGATAAATATTCGGAATGTTCTACATTACCTTTTAAGCAAAATACGATTTAGCAATTTAGCTTAAAAATTATAAATTTTAGCAATTTTATATAAATAATTTCATAAAGATTTGATGTTGTATGCCGAAGCTGATACAACTTTACGTAGTTGCTTAAGAATCCAATATGATTATGATTATCAAAGTTTAGATAATTTATTGAATAAAAATGCCAACAGAAGTTTTTGAATATTTGAAATTGTAGGTGAAATGGGTAGCTTGAATGAATTGGAAAAAGATCTTTTATTGATGTGCAAGAATGCTTGTATTTTCAATGAACCGGGTTCTCAAATTTACAAAGATGCCAAATCCCTGAAGAAAGTTATAACTGCAAAGAAGATTGAAATCGAACATGGGAAGTCAAATTCAAATCCTGGGAAAACAAGTGAAAGAATTCGTAATCGAAGACTTCGCAGTGGACTTTCCCATTCGGCCATCACAGCTGCTCTTCAATATGAAGACGACGAGGAAGAAGAGGAAATGGAAGAAGTTGCAGAGGAAGAAGATCACGAACAACATGAACCAGAACCAGGAGCAGATGATGAGGACGACGAGAGTCATACTGAAACAGATGGCGAGAGTCCCCTGTGGCTTCTATATGATCACATTAATTCAATTACAGCACCTGGAAATACCCGGCTGGCTGATCCATTCAGGAGACTTCCTTCGAAAAGATTTTACCCAGATTATTATAAAGAAATTAAAACGCCTATCTCGATTGCACAAATCAAAATGAAAATAAAAGTAAGACGATCAAAATTATTAATTAATTATTTAAAATAATTAAATTTTATAACAAAAATTAGATCCAAAGAAGTCCATAGGTGTTTTAAATGGTTTATATAAATCATTTCTTAAAATATTTTCTTGTTTTTAGAAAGGAGATTATTTGAATGTGCAACAAGAACAAGCTGATTTTAACATCATGTTTGAAAATGCAAAAATCTACAACCGTCCAGATTCGAATATTTACAAAGCAGCCGTTAAGCTCCAAAGGGCCTTAACCAACAAAGTTCATGAGCTTCTTAATGAACCTGATGAGATTTTCATGGACGATGGGTCAAAGGACAATTTGGAATCGGATTCAGAAACTGGAGCGGGTCTTTCATCTCCTGGCTCATCTTCACTATTGGAAGCTTCATTGGTGAGCAAAGTGAGTCCACCAGGGAAGAAAAAAGGTAAATGGACACCTAAAGTGGAAACAATTCCTGCTGCTGGGAAAAAAGACTTTTTGTCTAAAGGCCTTCTTAGCCCTAATGATGCCTTGAAGAAAAGATTAAATATTTTATACAAGACCCTGGTCGAATATACGGAGCCAAATGGAAGGATTCCAATTGAAGTCTTTATGGAAAAACCATCAAAGAAACTTTATCCTGATTATTATGCAGTAATCAGAGAACCGATTGATATGCTGACCATTGAGAATAATATTAAAGTTGATAAATACAGTTGTTCTGATGATCTGCTTAAAGATTTTTATCTCATGTTTAATAATTGTCGTCAGTATAATGAGGAAGGATCGTTGATTTATGAAGATGCGAATCGGTTGGAAAAGTTGATTAATGACAAACGGAGGGAACTTGGGTTGGATCCAGGAGTTAAGAAAAAGAAGGTCAAGCGAAGTCCGACACTTACTTCTAAACAAAAGAAACTTCTTGAGGTTGTCCGAGACCATAAAGATAAAAATGGACGAGTTTTGAGTTTGATTTTTCAAAAATTGCCATCTAAAATGGAATATCCGGAATATTATGAAGTCATTAAGAATCCAATTGACTTGGAAAGGATTAGCAATAAAGTTCGGACTTATCATTATGACTCATTGGAAGCAATTGTTTCTGATTTGATGTTAATGCTGGACAATGCTTGCAAGTTTAATGAGCCAGATTCCCAAATTTACAAAGATGCTCTTATTCTACAACGCCTGACTTTACAAACTAAACTCAGTTTGGCTGATGATGACAATGGGATTCCGGATGTTTGCGGAGCTGTGAGGGAAATTTTAACTTCAATTTTCATTTCGGTTTACAATCACCAAGATGAAGAAGGGAGATGTTATACGGATACAATGAGTGAACTTCCAGAATATGATGAAGTTGATGGCGTTAAGTAAGAATTTATATTTTATTTATAATATTAAAACAAATTAGATTTTAATTTCAGCTAATGGACGATCTTTCAAATTTTATTGAAATTTTTTTATTAATTTGGAATTTTTTTAGGGAACGAGCATTGTCATTGGATTTGATTAAAGGGAGATTGGATAGAGGATTTTATAAAAGATTGGATAATTTTCAACGAGACATGTTTTTATGTTTTGACCGTGCGAGGAAAACTTCAAGAACGGATTCGCAAATATTTGAAGATTCTCTTGAACTTCAATCCAATTTCATAAGGTAAATAAAAACAGATGGACAAAGAATGTCATATTATTTTAAGTTATTTGTTATTTACTTGGGATAGTAGACTAGGGCTAGACAGACATGTATTGGTAAAAAGATTTTATTTGAAAATGGAATATTGTTTGTTTAGGACAAGAGATGAGCTTTGCAATTTTGGTGAAGTTCTCAAATCCTCAGCTCTTAAATACAAACAAGCCGACTTAAACAAAGCTGTGGAAGCTTTAAAGATTGAGAAAAAAGCTAAAGAAACACCTCAAGATGAAGAAGTCCTTTCTGAAGTTAAAAAAGAAGAAGCTGCCGAAGTCCCCGTTTCTCAAGTAAATTTTCTAATAAAAATGCATTTTTGAGTATTTTAAAGCCATTAATTATATATTGTTAAATGTATCTTTAAAGATATTTTAATAATTTTAATTAATAGTTTGTTTAATTTCCAGCTTTGTATCATTTTATAATTATTTGATTTACTTGTATCGTTAAATCAGTAATTAACTTTAAATTTTTTGTTCATGTATTTATTGAATTTTCAGAGTGAAATTTACAACGAGCAAACATACAACATTGGAGACTTTGTCTATCTTTCTCACAATAGCGGAATTGGGAATGATCCGCTACCTGAGGGAACCAAAGGAGCTGCAAAAAATATTGCAAATATCCAAAAACTTTGGACTCAACCCGATGGAACAAAAATGTTTGAGGGCATTTGGTTCTTCCGCCCCGACCAGACTTATCATCTCCCAACAAGGAAATTCCTTGAAAAAGTTTGTTACCTTTTCCTCTCTTTTTTTCCTATATGATAGGTCTTCATAAATTCAATTTGGTCTTTGCCCTCAAGACATTTTAATTTATCTCATTTTCTCTTTTGAATGTTATGTAAAAATGAAAATTTTCCGTTTTGTGCAGGAAGTGTTCCGGAGTGAAGTTCGATCAACGGCAGCTTTGAGTGAAATAATAGGCAAATGCTTTGTAATGACAGTGAAGGGGAAGGAATATTTCCATTATGCCCCGGAGGGATACGTTGATGAAGATGTATACGTTTGTGAATATCGATACTCCTCCAGGGGACGATGCTTCACAAAGTTGAAGAGTTGGGCCTTTGATAACGACAGGATCAAATTGATTCCAAGACCTAAACCCCTTGAACCAATTAGAATAAGTTCTGTCTTTACTGAGCGGGATAGAAAGATGAAAGAGGAAACGGTATTTTTGGAAGAGGATTTGGAAAAAATTCCTAAAGAAAAATTTCCGGTAATTTTGAACTTTTTTGAATAAAAATAGACTTGATATTTTCTTTCAATTTCTATTAAGATTGCCAATTATTATATATAGAAAGGGTAATAAAAAGTTTTTTGGCCCAAGTTGAATTGAATATACTTTTTTTTCAGAATATTCAATTGACGGGTAAAGTTGGAGGGAAAGAAGATGTTACATTCTATGAGCAGTATAATTTGCCATGTGGGCCTATCCGAGTCGGCGACTACGTTTATGTACGTGTGGAGAATGCTAAGAAGTTGATAGCTCGAGTGGATTCAATGTGGGCAGAGACTTCGTAAGTTTCATAATTTGAAGAGGGGAAAAACTTTAAAACTTTAATATTCTTTTAAAAAGCGGAAATAAAGTTTTGGTTCTCATTTAAAGTTCAAGTTGGATATATATGATTGGGTAATAAAGTTGTTTTAATAGGGGAATTACTTACTTCCATGGACCTTGGTTTACATCCCTTTCGGAAATTTCTCCGTCAAGTGTTCCGCCGGGTCGAGTGTTTTACAAACAAGAAATATTTCAAAGTTCGATCGAAGATACAAATCCGCTATTGAGCATTTGTGGGAAATGTGCTGTTTTGGATGTGGAAGATTATATGAAATGTAAGGAATAATATTTTAACTTTAAATACCTTTAGTTATTAATTTTATCTTTGGGAATTTTGAATTGGGATTTTGGGTTGAGATTGAAAATGGATGTATGCAAATATATGACTTGATAAATAGTTCGCCCGACTGAAGTTTCCGAAGATGACGTCTATGTCTGTGAATCTCTCTACGAGGAAGTTCGAAGGCAAATAAAAAAGTTTGACGGGTTGAAGAAAGTTACATGGAAGGATCCAAGGGTCCATGAGAATGAAATTTACTTTTTCCGACGCCCCATACCGATCGTTAAAGTTGATTTGGATGGAACTATTATTCCGGAAATGCCAAAACTGAAAGCAGCTGGGAAATTTGATCCAGTAATTTTCTTTTTATATATTTTATGATTTCATATTATATTTGATCTTTTTGATATTCTGATGCTTTTGAAATTCTGATACTTTTGATCCTTGGGGCGAGATTTGGATCAGAAATCATTTATGGAATGATTTAAAGCTTTAGGTGAAGTTTGGGTTATTGTACATGATAGGTTAATTAATTAATGAATGGATTTAGTAACAAAGGTCTTTTGTTTTATTTTTAGTTATCTCCAATTGGGAATTCGAAATTGGAATTGGACAGTTTAATGGAAGATTCACTTGACAGCTCACCTCCTTCATTGTCTGCAACTGAAATGATGTCTAGTGGAACTCCAAACATTGCACAATCTGGAAAGAAGTCAGGGAAAACCCCAGGGAAGAAAATTGTCACTGGTTACATCCTCTACTCTTCAGAAGTTCGAAGGGGTGTTGCAGAGAAAAACCCAGCATCAACTTTTGGAGAAATAAGCCGAATTGTTGGGAATGATGTAAAGAGAAAAAAATCATTTTACAACCCGTCCTCCTTTTCCCTTTCACAATTTTTATTATTTTTCCTTACTTTTTATGTGGAAGATGGTTCATTTTTCATTTTTTTGTTTTTTTCTTCTCCAGTGGAAAAAGCTGACGAGTAGTGAGAAACAGGTTTATGAGGAACGGGCTGTGAAATTCAATGCTGAGAAGGAAATAGCCCTTGCTGCTGGGAATGAGTTTTCCAATTCACCTTCGTCCAAATACTTTAAGGATATGAAGCCGGATATTGACTGGGTCGCGGCCACAAATGCATTGAAAAAAGACCCTGACTGGATTTTTGAATGCTGTTGGGAAAAATGCGATTGGCAGTTTGAAGATGCCCTCGATCTTATTGAGCATTGTGTTCAAGAGCCTAAAGGCCATGTTGCAACTTCCTTTAAAGATTCTATGGGTAATGAAAAAGAGAAAGTTTTTTATATATCATGAAAAGACCGGGTTTTTTGTAAGGGTAAAATTGGACTAGGGAAACTAACGGGGTCAATATTTATGTCAAACTTTTCAGAAGTTGGGGAGTTCCAATGTCATTGGAAAAATTGTCAAAGGGTGAAAAAAGGAGTAAACCCTTTTCCAACTTTACAACGTCTCATTAAACACGTTCGAGATATTCATATTTTGAAAGGGAATGGACGAATTATCCATCCGGATATGAGGAGCAAGTATGGGAATATTTATTTATTCAATTATTTTAACAGATTATTTAAATGGTTCAAGTAAATATTATTAAAAAAACTTTTAATATTTAAATGTTTATAAATGAATTTGAATGTTTTACGAATGAATTTAAATATTTATGAATCCAGATCAATTTGTTCAAGTTTAATTAATAGTTAATGTTTAATTATTTAATTTGTTTAATTTGCTTCTTTGATTTATTTCTCATAATATTTACTTAATTGAACCTGGAGGTTTAAACAATTTAATGTGTAGGAATATCCAACTCTCACGAACTACATTGGCCAATAAAGCAGCTGAAGCTGCGGCGAAGGCCTTGGCGGCCAAAAGTAAGTCTTTTAACAGATTTCTAATCATTTGGATTTGTTTTGTAGGAACTTAAAGGTTTCACGTAACCCTAAGCCTAGGCCTGTTATTAAAAAATACCTTCCACCTTCTTCAATCACCGCTGGCTCCCCGCTCGTTGCGATGTCTCTTAATAAGAGTTACCAACAGAACTCATCATTTAATTTGTCGACTAGTTCGCCTCAGCTTGTGTGTGAGTTTTTGTTTTTGCTTATTATTATTTTTCTTAAAATGAATTGGATTTCCGTATGGCATGAAGGTATGAAATTAATTTTATTAGTAGAAATAGTCTAACTAAAGCTAAACTGTAATTAAGTAATTAAATAAGTATTTTTTGAACATATCGTTAATTAACATTCTCAAGTATAAGAATTGAAACTGAAATTAAGAAATCTTATAATTTGCTAAATCTAATACTTACATTAGTTGGGGTATGGTATGCATATTTTATTGTATTTAATTTAATTTAATAGTTTGCTAAGTAATTATAGGTAATAGTAATTACAGTACTTGTGTTCATGTGTTTATATTACTTTGACTTGTGTATTTATATTAACTTGTTTGTTTTGAGTTTGAGTAGTTAATTTTGTTAAAAGTTGGTTTTCTTGATGTTGGTGATATTTTAATGCATTTGGTAATTCGTTTTAGTTAATCAATTTAGTGAAGGAGTTTTAATAAATTTTGAAATATTCAAAGTATTCGAATACTTTGATAAAAATAGCTGTCCATGGACAGGTATGGAGAGATGGGAAATTTAATTTCACGTATCATACTTGTTTACTCTCCATGCCTGAATCTGACAAAGTTATTAATAACCCCATCCACAATTTTGTCCCTTGAAGGCATGAAAGTTTGAAGAGAAATTCCGACTCATTTTACAACTCATTTTCTCATCGCATTATCCGAATGCATTAACGTGCAAAAAGGAGTTGAGCTACTCATTGAAAAATTTTAAACATTTTCCAAAACTTTTCCCTGCCTGCATCCTTTTCAAAACTTTTTTTCTAAAAAGATATTTGAATTATTTTATTTAAAATTGTGGAATATTGACACGCTATTTTGGCCATATAAAAACTTTTAATTTTATTATTAAATGTTCTTGATGAGAAAAATATCTTTAGTTTTTTGAAGGGCGAGTTCTTTTATTACAACTTTATGTTATGTATTAAAAAGATTTAAAATACTAAAATACCTAATGTAGGTATGTACTATATAAATTGTATAAGCTTTTTAATTTATAAGATTCATAACTGAAGGAAAACTCGTGGGAATTTATTTTAAAAAATAATTGGAAAAGTCGAGATGGGATGGAAGATGGTTTATGAGTTTATTGTGCTATTTAGCGGCAGTGAATGCAACGGTGGCTCAAGCGATAGTACACCAACATCAGCCTCAGGTCATAATTCGTCCAGCCGCTCCACCAGCTGAACCGCTCTTCATCGCTGTTCCTCCGAGACCCCAAAAACTCGTACATTCAGAAGCCTACATAAGGTATCTTGATGATAAAAAAGAGTTGAGTTTTGAGAGAATGTTTAGTAAGAAAATAATAAATTTAATGACTCTTCTGTCTCGGCTAGATACATTGAGAGTCTTCATAACGAACAACGTTACATGACGAACTGGGAAAAGACACTGAAGGCAACTGTTGACAACACGGCGGTTCCGGACGTTGAAAAACTCCCGTCCCAATGGCTTGGAAATGGAGCAGGGAACCACGGGAGTGTCGTGAACGCTCTGTGGGCGCTGAGGGACTTCATGATGCGAGACGCCCTTGGCCTCAGGCGCGTCCTCAATCAAGAATAATCTCCTCCAATGGCCCATTCTCCCTAATGGACGCTCCATCCTAGAAAGAAAGATAATTTATTTAATAAGTCTCAATCTTGGGATAAGAATCCCTAAACTCTCATTTTTGAAATAATTTTCTTGAAGTTTTTTTAGCAATACAAACACGTGCATAATTTTATGATTATAACCACATGTGTATTTGTATTTTGTATTTTAAATATAATATTATTTAATATGTGTTAATGAACCATTTTAGTTTTATTTTGTTTTTTGTACAGAAAATAATTATGATCATTTATTGAAGCAATATAATATATTTATTATTTACGTATAGTTTAAGTATTTATAAAATATAATATTTCTATCTGTTTATCTTGGGATAACTTTAATTCTAGATAAAATGTTTACTAACGAAAGGAAAAAGTATATAATATAATATCTATCTTGAATATAAAATCAAATAAAAGTGTAAAGATAAATTAAATGTACAGTTTTGCTGTTTTCTTGTTGGCTTTAAAAGTTGCACTTTGTAAGTTGGCTAAGGTGAAGATTTATTTATATGGACAAATATGGGAGTCAAATAAATTAAAGAACCTTTCTACTTTCAAAAATGTCTATTATTCATTCATTTAAACACACCTCAATAAAACTCATTGTCAGCAATACTACAGATAATACTTATGGTTAATGTTAGATTAAATGTAAGTTACATTTTATAGAATTTAGTAATTTAGTCATTGAACTACAAAATCGTACAGGAATGAACATGTAATAACTATATTATTTATATATTAATTTAATAAAATTCAATTTTTATGTGTGGCTAGATGAGGTTCTAACGTTTGGAGTATCCACAACTTTCACCGCAGGCAAATGTGGAAAAGATCCATGTCAGTATACAATAAGAAAAGGATAGTGAGAAGAAGAGCAATATGGTATATTGTAGTGTAGAGAAAGAGGTCAATGAGTTTTTCCAGATTGACCTAGTGTAGTGGGAAATAGAATAGGCAGAACGATGCGATTATATAAAGAGAAAGGACGCTTTTATGAACCTTTTTTCTCCTCTCGACTTCATAAAATTCCCCTTATGGCCAACCCATCGTTTAAGAGAGGAAATAAAAATTTCTGGTCGTAATTCCTTATTTGAAACAATCGTTAAGATATTTTATTTCCTTTAACCCACACAACCTGATATTTCAATTCACCAAAGAGAATTTAACCATAGAATACAACTACAGGATATCTTTACTGATATTAAGTCTAACTACAATTACCTATCCTATATTGAAGTCTATATAATATAAGTCTATCTTAATGTTAGCACAATACAATAGAAGAATATATCTACCATACATAAGTATGTTTAGTATGTATATGGTAGTATGGTATTTGTTTAAGTATGGTATACATATTTGAAAAATAAGGGTTTAAATTGCTTTAATGGTTGAATTTGGGGTTTGAGAGAAAGGACACACGTCAAGGCATTTAGAGATAAAAAGAAGAGTTTTTGAAATGAGTTCTTTTTTTCTCTTTTCCAAGTGTTATAAAAAGGGGCGGTGGGAGTGAAAATAATGAAAAAGCTCCTAAAGGTTTTTCTCTTCTGACCTTTCCGAAATAAAGTTGATCGTTAGGGAGAAGAGGAGGACTCGAGTGTCCTAATTCTATCACTTACTTCCCCATCTCTTTCTCTTCTTCTTCCTCCTGGTTACTCTCTTCTAAAAATAATAGGGTGAAGTTCTCCAGGTTTCATCCATTATCTTCAATTCTTCTTTCCATCCGCATCCTTTAGACCAAAGGAGGGATGTTGTGTAGTTGTGGAACTGGATTTCTCCCGGGTTCGATCCTCTTTTTCAATAGCCCGGGTGTGTAGTGAGTTTTTAAAGAGGAGCGTACACTCCGAGGTTTGGGTCTAAATAATGGGGGGAGAGAAAAAAGGTTATATAAGAGCTACTCACTTCTCTTTTATCGCCGCTTATAATAAACAGCTTACTCAAGAGATCCAAGTCAGGAACCGTGAGGGCTTAAGTTTAACTTTAAAGGAAAATTCTCTTTTTTCAATCTAATGCGCACAATGCTGAAGATTTATTTCCCTACGTCTCTCCTTCTCTCCTGATTCAAGTTAAGCATGAAATGTATGGAGTGTCTCCGAAGGGCTCCTGGAAACATACGACTACTTATTTTAGCACCAAATTCATGGGAGATCTTCCTATTGAAGCCTTCTTAAAAATCACTAGAATCCCGAAGATAAAATGAGAAAATGGTAAAATGGAAAGAAAAGAATCAAAACGCCTTTCTTTCCCAATTCTTATTAACCCAACTTTTTTTCTTTTGTAAAAAAATACTTTATAGTACATACAATACTAAATACCATACTCATACAGGGACGGTACTTTTTTTTACACCACCTTTGCTGTAACATTTTCTCTTCAATAACACCTCTCTCATTTCACTTATATTTCTAGTTTTTTTATATAAATGAAATGCTATCAATTGCATTAACCCTATAAATTTTGATTTATTTTAGTGTAAACTTTTTTAAATATAAAATGTCAATTAGAAAATTCGAGATTTTCCTGCGGAACTTATTATTTACACCTTATATAAACAGTAAGTTTTAATGTTAATTTTATAGTGAAATAATTTTTTTATTACCACTATTGTTCCTAATTACTCCCGCGATACTATGAGACATAGTATTGTTTACGATATCTCATGTAAAACATTACGATGGCTTAATAAAAAGTACCGTCCCTGTATGTAAAAATACAATCGTTCGTACACAAAAGGACTCGGAATTACGTACTTACAAAAAGGTATACATGTTATTTTGTCAGTATGAGTAAATGAAGAATTGAAGTATACCTGTACATTTATGTAATGTATATAGTATACCATATGCATGTTATTATTTATTCATTCAAGACCACACTTGAATACTTCCTGGTGAAATCACAGTAATTAAATATTTTGTGTAAGGAAATGCATACCTCCACGACATGCGTCATTATCAAGTTTAAAACTATTTAAAAGTGACAAACGAAGGTGAAAATACTTGTCAACCCAACTCATGCAATATTCCGGTTAAACCGAAAACAAACCCAGAAATCTACTAAAGTAAAGCTAAAGCAAAGGTAGGAGAAGGGAAAGGAAGGGAAAGTTGATAAGAAGACGTTGAATTTTTAAGACCTTGCATGTAATAAGATTTTGATCGAGCGGGGTAAGTGGTGTAATTAAATGTAAATTTATTCTTTAAGCGTGTAAAATCATTTCCTTGATAAAGAAATTCGCCCCTTTGGAGGGACCAACGTAGCATAGAAGGCAAACGTCATGAACGATGGGGAACGTGAAATGGAAAATGACGTACGGATTTCCTCTGTACAATCCAAAGGAAAAGAATCCATTGGATTTCGCTCGATTCTTCGTCCGTTTCCGGTCATAATCAGGAGAGTCGAACGGTCGCCATGAATTAGGGGATTTTTAGTAGTTTGGGCTCGGCTGTAATAATTCATTTCTCTAAAGGGAAGCCAAAGAGGGAAAATGAAAATGGGGGGAGGGCGATGAGCATTGAAGGTCTTCGGGTCTCTTGAAAAATTTTGTCAGATCCAAAAGTGATCTTTCGGGCTGTTCGGGGCGAGCCAACTGCTCGCCCCGAATCTAATGGAGGTATTATTGACAGACAGAGGAAAAGACTTTTCTCTCCCTCTCGTTTTCGCAAGCTCGGCAATATTGTTCCTATCTACCCCTCAGCGAAATCTTTTTTACTTCTTTAACTTAAACTTACAGTTGATGGGAGGGAAATATTAAAAGTTCCTTCCCCTTTGACACTTTGATAAATATAGGGACTTTTACTCAACCAACATGCGAGAGCCCAATGATTAAAAAATTTAATCTCCTCCCCTAAAAAATTCCGTCGAAACAAAGCCCCGAAATTAAAAATCCCTTCAGCATATTCATTTTACAATCCTTCCCCTGCATTTACTTTGGGGCTCCAATTTGAATTTTACTCTGACAGCGAATTTTAAATTGAACATCTTGGCTCATACATCAAAATCCATTTAATTAATAATTTATTTAAATTAATATTAACAATTTCCACAATTAATAATAGGTAAGTAGATCGGCGACAACTGAACATTGCACATATATTATTTATGGTTAATAAGATTCTTAATTAAATAGTGGTGATATGTATACCAAAATTAATTGAGATATTAATTAAGCCTTAATTAAATATACAATTACTATATTACAATTTTACAATAATAATGAGGAGTGTCTAGACAAGTTATTTACCAATTAATGGAAGTGAAAGCATAATGAAACAAATGAATAAGTCCTTTACATTGTTTTAAACACAATGAAGAACATCTAATGAATTTATTATTTAATAATTTAATACTTTAATAACTTTAATGCCCATTCCGGCTCTTAATTATCTTAATTTTATTGGATAACCAACGTGCGGTGTTTTGGACATTCCCAAACACGCACGACTTTATTCCCCCTTTAATGCCACCATTAATATTTGAAGAACCGCGTTCTAAATAATATGGTTTTACTCCTTAAGGCTCATAATTGTTAAATGTGGATTGGTGCAAACGGATGAAGTTTTTGAGTTTGATCCGTTTTATCGAGATATAACCATTAAATTTGTGCTGATCTGTTAAGAGTAGCGAGGATGATGGAACTGAAGGTTCTGGAAGAGGAAACCGAATCGCCCATTGTCTCAATTGATCCCTTTTGTCTCACAAGGAACATTCTCATAAAGAATTTTGCCCCAACGACCACAATGGGCCATAATTGATGATTGGCATTTGACATGATGGAAAGACCTTGGGGTTCGATGAATGGAAATACAAAAATATGTCTTGGAATTGCATCTTCGGGTTCATTCCAACTCCCACAATTTGTCTTCTGTCTTTCCTGTCAAAATCCAAATCGAATTTCTGAACCTGAGACAATATAATATTCTGTATCGTACGTGTCAAAACTTTTTCGGTTCCTTTCATCATAAAAACTGTCTATCCATCAGTGATGCAAAATTCGCCATCACTTTTTCCTTCTTCAAATGTTGCAGAAATGTTCAAGAATTCATGGCATGCATTGCATATTTTACATTTATATTGTGCATGTTTTGGGGAGAGTAAAATACAACCTTGATGTTGTCCCATACATCATGTACTTTTTTCACAGTGTTATATTAACTTTTTTGATATAGTCATATAAGGTTAAATTTACTTATATAAAATAAATATGCATCATCCTTTATCTATGTGCATTAAATATGTGGGCTTACAGTTAGAATATGTTTTTCTTTTTGGAATTTTTATTTCTTATTTTATTTTTTTCTAAGAGGCTCTTATACAGTAAAGTAGAAAGTTGTAGAAAATTCTTAATAAAAAATAGGCGTTGAGTAATGGTTATAAATTGGCGAGAAATTTTTTTAAAGTTGGGCTAAAAAACCATCAAATTGGTTTTGCTAAACTTGTAAATAAAATTAGGTTTTAAAAGGAACAGAAATTTGGGAATCACATTTTAAGAAAATTCCAAAATGAAAATGTCAAATTGGTTTTCAAAGAGTAAAAAAATCTTATGAAAAATTCATACGTCTTCTTTCTTTATCCACTTAGAGATTCGTTTCGCATTTTGGTTTTTCCAGTCGAAAAGGAATTTCTTTTTTCACGCTCCCCTAAGATATTTATGTACATAGTTTGAGAGACGAGCCAGTTAGAGGTATGTATTCATACATTGTTCATGTGAACATGAATTCATATATTCAACCTCCATTCGGTTTTCATGTATCGTGCATGAAATATTCGATTCCCGAAATGCCACTTTCACAAAATTCGAGAGATGAACACCTTCGTCGGATCTTTCCTATCTCTTTCCCTCCTTTTTTCATTTCATATGACGGAGGTGGAGAGAGTTCTTAATAAAAGATTTTTAAATCAAGAAGACTTTACTATTGATTCAACCAAGTGTATTTGCTCCTCTGGTCCATATTAAACTTTGTAGGAAATTGAAGTTTTTTTTCTGATCTCATATATCCACATATATTTTACATTCTCTATAATATCTATCATTATAATAATATATTTCATACGATCATATAATATATAATAAAAAATCTATTTCATATCATATATAGTCTATACTAAAATAATCTATTTAATCATGATATATTTTTTATATCTTGAGGTAATATTATACTATACCTAATATTATTTTATATGTATGATATACAGGAGGGTATATTTGTGTATATATTTTATATTGGATGATATATTCTCTTCCTTGAGGGATAAAGAACTCAAACAATGAGAGAGCAAATGAGAGTTTTCATTTTATAAAAAAGGGTTGAAATCCTGAGGTCATTTCAATTTAAATGGCCTCCTAATGGCCCAAAATGGGAATCGAATGATGATGGAACTAATGGATTCTAAAGCAATTGGGATTGAAGGGCCAAAAGGTGAGAATATCTTTGTCAACAGGAATGAAGTTTAATGCATGATAATAAACTCGATTCTGAACCACTTTCCTTTCCATCCCAATATTTTCTTCTCACACGCGGGTTTTTTCTCCTCCTCCCGGGGAGACCCATCTTATCGAATTTTCCAATATATCCCCATTCCCCATTTCTCGGTTGAGGGAAATTTGTGTGTTCATAAACCGCCCGAAAGAGTAAATCCTTTGAAAGGGAAAACCTTTGTTGTCTCACCCTCATACAATGAAGGGTTCTTTCCCCTTCATAGGATTTCATTCCCTTATATGAACTTCTAAGCTCTTACCTGGAAGACGTAAGATTTTAATGCTTGTCCTACATAGTTTTTAGTAAACCCCTCACGAACTTTTCCATCCTCTCAATAAAGGAATGCGATTGGGAATGCGATTTGGGAAATGATAAATAAGGAGAGCTTATGGAAGGAGATAAACCATTATTATAATACAAAAAGACTTCCAATTTTGAAAATGGTCAAAAAGGGCCCAAAGCCCATACACCTGTATAAATATTTACAGTTCCCTCAAATGGAGCCGGAGAAAGGGAAAGATATAAAATGGGTTGAATCACGAAAAGGATGAAAGTTTGAAAGGTCAAAGAGAAAAATGATTATTCGAATCAAATCTATTTTATTTTACTTTCTACGATCCTAAAAAAGGAAAAAATATGAAAAGAAGTGGAAGGATTGATTTCTCAATAGAGATTATTGCTTTTCTCATCTTTCCTGCCCAACAGAAAAAAGACATTTCTTATCCAATTCTTATGCATTTATTTCGCAAACCAGAATACTCAAAGAAGGATCTCGATGTGAAAAGGGCGCGAATCCCACAATTCCACTTTTCTCTCCTTTTTCTCTCATCGGTTGGGCGGACCCTTCGACACTTACGATTTCGATTGAATAAAATCTCCGAATATCCCAAAACTCCTTTTTTCTTCATTCCATTACATTCGTGGAGAGTTTCGTCCTTCATACTTTATATCTCGACTCTGAATCTAAATTGGTTTTTTCAGCTGATCCAAAGGGGGCATATATTTGAGATTTGAGCTCTTTTCTTCTCTTCCGATAATTCCATATTACATTTTCATTCACACATCAATCCACCCGTTGAGCATCAGACAGATAAATTGATTTTTCCCACTTCGTTAGTCTTCAAGGAGTTCGCTAAGTAAATGAAGCCCCCTAATTTGGATAGGATAAATAAAAGAAAAATGGATTCAATTCTTCACTGTCGATTATTATAAAAAATATTAAATATTTTATTTAATATATCAGAATATTTTATATATAGTTGCCCAGTACCACAATCTCCAAAATTTACTTTACGTATAATGTAAATATTTATACAAATATATTTTACTTAATGTAAGTTTGTGTAAAAATGAGTTTGTTATACTAATTCGTAATTGCCAATTCCATCTTTATAAAAGTTTTAACATGTTCAATGTGTTTTTGTAATATTTCTTATCAAGTATCTGTAATGAATGGCTTATATGATTATCTATATCGCATCAACTCTAAAACTTTTCCTAATTTGGATAGAGGAAATTTGTCTCGCTGATTTCCTGTTCCACTTCATCATGGCTCTCTGGAAAGAGTGGAAACTTTTAATCAAATTTTTCTAACAAGTTTGGGAGTGAAGAAGTGTTAATAAGTATGAATGTTGTACGTGAGTGGTACGAAGCTCTGAATGCAGAATTAGGAAGGATATTTAATAAAATGGCCCAACTCTTACTTTTATGTTTATAAGAAAAAGCGTCCTTGTGCTTTATAAAAGTTGTAATTTATATTATTTAACATTGGTTATATATGCCTAAAAAAGTTCAAATAAACCATATTTGAAAATGGTATAATATATAAAAGAAGGAAAGATATGTGTACTATATAGTATTATATTGTATTATTTGAATATGTATTACCTATGTATTATACGAATTTGTATTATGTATTTTGTGTTGCTTTGTATAAGCCCGCAGCATTAATATTTGTTCTTAAGTTTTAGCATTTTCTGCCTGCCTGAACAATCTCCCCAATCTAAATACGCGCAAATTTGGAGAAATGTGAGCAATTTGTTTATCTCTTTTTATGCTTAATTCCCAGATAAATGACTTGGCCGCCTTCCCTTTCTCTTTCCAAAAGGGAAATTATATTATGAGGGAAAAGGTTGAAAAAAGGAGTGAGGTAAATCAGGGAGGGAGGAAAAACCCGGCCTTGGTTCAAAATTCCCTTACGCTCCGCCATTCCCCATTTCAAAATTCCATCGATAGAGTTGGAAGAATAATTATAATGTACTTTTATATAGGACAACTCAACTAATGTGATTCTACTTAGGCATAAATATTCAAATCAACCTAAACTTCCTTTCCAATAATTTTTATCCAATTTAAATCCGAGGATTCTTCAAAGTCAGAAACATCAAACTCAAAAAAATGTAAGATTAAGCTAGAGTTAAATGAATAGCATTCACCTATTCACCTTTAAACTATTTGTAAAATAGATATAATGCTATTTGATTGTACCTATAGGTAAATTTTTAAATAATTGAGTTAATTATTTTTTTAAATGGAGAAAGTATCCTATAAGGAAAAATTTGTTGATTAAGTCCCATCTAATAAACTTTAATCATATTTAATTTAATATTATAAAATAAAATATAATTAAATGGGAAAAAACCATCGAAAATAATTGATTTAACTATTAGTTGGGTTAAATTCTTGTAGGATCAATTCCTTGACGTTTGAAGGTCTTTGTAAAGAAAGAGTTCCTTAGACGCGTAGTTATTAAATGTGAAAGGATGGAGTTTCTTATTACATTATTAGACTTTGGTCCTTGTGAGGGGAAAGGAGGTCGGGGAGGCGTGAATATTCTGATTGTACAATTCCATTGAGCTGAAGATGGAAATGAAAGGACCGAGGGCTCTTCATCACTCTCCACAATCCTGGGAATATCAAGACTCTTCATTCTCTTCTCCATCATCAACTGTGAGACTCATTCATTTACCGGCTCATTCATTTCCCCCATCTTGTCCTTCTCCTCATCATGCCCTTTTTATTCAGGGAGATTCGGAGATGAGACGATCAGATTAAATTCCTTCGCCCGCAAACTGCCGCTTTCCCCTTCATATTCATTTTCCACACCCCCACCTTATGAACAAGAAACTTTTATCCTCATTATGCATATATTCCATATACATACTATATTATATATTCCTTATACCATACATTCCATATATTATATCAGTATAACAACTGTTAAAGTGCACATAATACTTATGCATTTACGAAACTACATATGATTCTTATAAGGTGGGAATGTATTATATGGCACTTATATGTGTATTTATATATTTATATTCAAGAAGTGTACCACTGGGCATATGTAATACTCTCCCACTGTATGGTAGGTATAGTTGTTTGCATAATATGTTGGATTTGAATGAGTGGGATGTGAAAATGTGAATGGTTCCAGGTCCTTAGTTCCATTCCATTTTCTCTCTCCGGTTGCTTTCTTCATCTTCTTCGTTGTATTAGCCATCCAATAACTTTCAACCCTCCGTTCATTGTGTGGAGTGGTGGGGTTTGCGATCCACAAAAGTAGAGCCGTAAAAGACTCACCGCATTCACTTACCATATACCTTATAAATACACCATATACTACATGTTCTCTAGTATATTACTTACAAATAAATAGGAATGGGATACGTATTCTTACAAATGTAAACATATTCAGATATGTAGGAATTGGTATGTTCAGATAAATGTATGCAGTTTGGTATATTACACAATATAAGTATGAATAGTTTATAAAAAAGCATCCAAAATGTATAAAGGTGGTATACCTATATATTGTAAGATGTTTTCATCCTGGATAATTTTATATTGTTATAAAATATAATGAATATAAGAAGTGAGAAAGTTGAAATTCACCTTCTTTAGTTTTCGCAGAATTCCTTAAATGGCTCTTCTCTTTTCCATTTAACTCTCAAGAGAGTTGGGAGCCATTGTGAATTATCGCATACACGATTTTGCAAATTACTAAAATAAGAAATACTCTCACTTATATGAAACACTCATCCTTTATTCAACAATTCTTTGCTTCGTTGATTAGATATAAGAACCAAACTACAGTACTCAGTATATTGTATACTCTAGGTATGCAACATATCATATATGGTAGCTATGCTGCCAGTATGTTGTATACAGGGTGGGCCATAAGTATCTTTCCTTTTTAAATAAACAATTGTATAATAAAAGAAAGATACTTATGGCCCACCCTGTACATGTAATGTAATACATAGAATACTTATTGTTATGTTAGTACAATATAGTGTGTGATATAATAAAAAAGGAGAAAATAACATTAGGGTTTTAAGGATAGGAATAATCGTGGTTTGAGCTTGAGGGGTTCTTTCTAATAAGCAAAAGTGGGGGTTTTAAAAATGCATAACGAGGTGTGTGATGAATATGATAAATACTTTCTTGAGTTTAAGGATGAGTGGAAGCGGAATCGGATCTGTCAAGGAGAGTGAAGGAAGAGGAAACACCAAAAGTTAGACAAATATTGATCATTCTTCCTAAAAGGCTCCCGACCATGGGGGTTTAAGGTGAGAGATGCCTGATAAGTATGTATTTATGTAATGTTGGACCCCAAGGATCAGAAGGAAGTCGAAGATAGAAGAGATGTAGAAAATCTCTCAAAGAACAAATCTTCCCGTCGATTGGATTGAAGGAACCGAAATTTGAAACTCCAAGTTCTGTAACTTGTACAGATATGTAATGTATGTAAGTATAAAGGAAGTGTAAAGGGGAGAGAAAAGAAGAACGTTAAAAAAGGTTGTGAATTTGGGTGAGAGTCGAAACCTATCGATCAATTTCATATTTCAACTCTTGAGAAATCCATCGCTACTCCAAAAATTGCCACGGGTTTGAAACATAAATCAATGCCTTTTTGCCATTTGGAGTTTCCCTATTGAGGGACGAAGAATGATAAACTACCGGTTGTCAGTCAGATCCATAGACTTCCTCAATTCCATTCTTAAACATTCCTTTTGAAAAGGATGAATTTAAAAAACCCGCCGATGGATCAACCCACACTGTGGAAATAATTCATCCCCATGTGGTTTTCTTATTACCTTCCCTCCTCACTTTTACAAATTTCACGAGAGAGCAGATTACGTGACGGGGGGAAAGTCAACTCTTCCGGCCCACTTCCTCCCCGACTCTCACAATCTCCGTTTTCACTCTGCCCCTTCACTGGCCCAATTTATGCCCGTCCTCATCATCCAGGATATCAAAAGACCATAAGACCATCTTCTTTATTACCGCCTTCATTCAACGCACAAAAAAGAGGCCTTGTGCCAAAAAATACCAAACATGCAAATATTTATTTTTCTACATAAATTCAATTTTATGATCTAATAATATATATTATATACAGGACGAGCCTAAATTTACGCATTTTCTATATGTAGTTATGCAAAATGCAAATAATAGATTGTATAATTTAAGACTCGCCCAGTATATCTTTAGATCTTCCCCTTTTGGTTCGATTAGAAACCCTGATTTGTATTAAAATTCTAGGATCAGCCCATAGCTTCTATTCGAGCAAGGGCTTCTAATTGAACCAAACCGGTATATGTGAATGTGAACATAAGAAATTGATAACGGGGATTGGTGGAAAAGGATTTTGGAATATCAATAAGGTTTGGAATTATTAAGGTTAAGCTACAGATACCAATTATATGATATTTATGTACTTATATAAACACTTCATATTGTATGTATTGTATTGTATGGTATATGTTTGGTTCTAAACAGAATTGAATTTACTTGAATCCGCCCAATCTCTCTATATAAGTACTATCTATGATAAAATGGTAAGTAAAAGGATGGAAAAGAGAAAGAATAAAATGGGAATATTCATGGAGCTGGTGAAGTCCCGCGTGAACGTCGAGTCTCCCCTTATACATTTTAATCCATCTAATCTTTTCTCACGAGACGAGTCCTTCTGTTCGATCCTCATCCTCCCTTATGCATTCCCATACAAAAATCCGTATTTGGGGTCCTTGTAAACAGACGCATGTTAAAATCCTTTCCATATCTCATTCTCTCCTCTTTTCCCATAGTTGGAGTTTAAGTCCCGGAATATAACCCGGGCTGAGCTTATAACCACCAGGGTTGCAAATCGGGTTTGCATATTACAAGGGATCAGGATATAACCTCATTTATACTTTCACCTCCGATTTGAACTTCAAATAATATGTCAAGCTCAAACGTGCTTAGAGCTGAAAAATGCTCAGAGGTAATAAGATGATGGGAAATGTTGGTCGGGAGGAAATAAAAGGAAGAATTAGGAGATAGATGTGTAAGCCCAGTGAAGAACTTCCTTTACCTTACCAAGATGGATTCTCCGTTCCATCAGGCTCAAAAAACACATTAAGGTTAAGTAGAGTGAAATCTCTCCTGAGTCCTCTCAGAACCTCTAAATCTTTGGCGTACAAACATCTCAAAAGGAGAATTTTGAATATTTTAACTCGATTTATTGGATGTAATAGAAATCCCGATCAATAATTCATCTCATCTCAAATGGGATTTTTACTCAATGCACTCAACGCTTCTATTCACTCAAACCATTCAAATTACCAATTTCTGGTTTTCTTGAACAAATCCGCAAAAATAATGAGAAAATGTTTAATTATGTAATATGCAGATATGTGTAATATTAATACGGATAAGTACCTACTATGTTGGTTATTTATGTTGTATATTATGTAAACACTTTTATGAACTTAAGTTGTAAAGAGAAATAACAATTTTAAGTTGAGGCTGAAAGAATATTTTGGTGATTTATCTTCAAGTTTGTATAAAACTATTCGCATTATAAGCATTGAGGAATTAATCCTTTGCATGCAAGAGTTTAAATGGATGTTTTATTAAGCAGAGACTTTGAAGTACATTGGGACCGTTGAGTGGTTGTGATTATGTTAGCTGCTTATTAAGGGGATTTTCTCTCAGTGTTCATTCCCATTACGATCAATCTTCTGTGAGGCGTAAAGAAATAAACGAAGAAACTGGATGGATTCAGAGGCTTAAGACTTTCACATAATCACCGGGTAGGAATAATTAACTTTGATTTCAAACTGACAAACTTTGATTAATTAGGCTGAGATTTGCAAAATATAATTTAACGTTGTGGGAAGGATTTCTATGGGTGGTCTTTCAAAACTTTAAAACCCTATGGACTCCAATAAAACCTAAATAGAGAAAATGCTCAGTGTTTATAAATTGCCAAAAATTAATTATATATTGCGGGTTTGAACCATTTTAATTATGGTTCGTGATTGAACAAATCGTATAACTATTTAAAATATACGCGATATTAATCTATTAGTAATCTTGTTTTGCAAATTATAATGAAATATATTATAATTTTTCATTATTGTTTTATATTTTAGCTATATTTTATATAAGCTTCTTTAGCAAGGATCTTGGATTAAAGATAAAATATTATACCAAGAGCATCAATACACTTCAGCTTAAAAGTGACAGTCATGTAACTCACAAAAACTAAATGTTGTAAATGTACTTATCGTTAGTAAGTTGTCTCTGTACAATAAACAACATCCTTTTTATAAAAATAAAGTAATGGGGTAAGGGTTATGGTAAGGGACATTTTGTTTAAAACTAAAACCAACATTCATATTAGTTACGTATTGTAAGAACCTCTTACAGCTCATCCATAAAATTTATAAAGGGGCTTTTGAATCCATTCAGTCTTTAATGGCCATTGGCTTTTACTTTTAGTGTAAATATTGTTCACAAGATTTAAGTTCATCCTTTAAAGACTTTAAACCATAAACAATCAATAAATAGTGAACGTTTAATAAATATTTACAGTGCAAAAGACAATTTATTTGAATTTTTATAAGTTTAATGAATTCGAATAACTTTTGGGGATTTTTATATTGATTGTAATTATACTTATTAGTTAGACCGTTTTCATATACCTATGCAAAAAGTTTTAGCATAATTATAAATTATGAGATCTTTGTTGAATTATGAGCAGACTTTTCCAACAAATGACAGGAGCGATAATTTTCCAAATGTCAGTGATGATTTGGCAAATGGGGAAAAGATAAATTTCTTTATACCTTTTCAGGAATTTTTCATTATAGCACTTTTTATCAGATCGTTGGATCGGACATGTTCAGTATGGTGTCAACTTTTCAACATATAATCTTATATTTATTTGGAACGCCATGATATCATTTATATCAACCCTTGTATTTTAATGTTCTTATTTATAGTAATATAAACTTTTAACTACTCTAGACTCTAAGTATATTAACAATGGACTATATGATAGTGATAATAAGCAAAGTTTAAAAATGAATATTAAAGATGCCTTTGCCAGTTGAATACTTTATTAAAAACTTCTTATGAATAATTAATCTTTTAATGATGTGAAAGTTTGCTAATAAGATGCCAAAAAATGAGAAGGAATCTTTTCAATATAAAAATTCAATGGTTTATTTTATAAAATTATATAAGTATATAAATGACAATTTGCTAATTTATTTTAGTTCGAAGTTTACTTTGTATTTAATACTAAACTTGAAAAATATTTTAAGTAAACTAAAATTTCATATTTAAAATGTTTACAATTTATATAGGAAACTTAAAAGAACCTCTTGTGTTATTATTTAGTTATCTATTTAATATAATATGGAAAATAGTTTATAAAGATAGGATGAAGATTTTCATTAAACTAAATGGGAAAATTCTGAAGCAGCGAACCGTAAAATGCTAGTGTCAATTTGAGTGAATTAACTTTGCAAGTAATTTGGTCAAAACACAAAGGCTGGTTAATTCAATAATGTGAAAAGTGAATAAAACTTCCCATTTGTGATTATCTGCGGAATTTCATTTTGGTTATTTTTCTCCTCAAAAGTGGATTTTATCTTCCTTTTTATGTAGAGTAATCTGTTCGTTGAGTCTTTTCACTTCTCTCAGCGGCTGTTCGAATCTTCTTCATTTCCTTCTTCTATTTCATATCACATTGACTGCCACGAACTCATCTTCTTCACCCAACGGGAGAACGTCAGACGGAGAATTTTTTAATAAAATGGGACAAATTCCATCACACTTTATATCTCCTCCTCTTCATCTCCTCCTTCGCCCTCCCACTTCGCCTTCTTAATCTTATTTGACTTCTTAAATTTCTTTTACTCAACTTTTTGGTTTCTTCAAACTTCGGCGAAAACTCGTCCTTTCATTTATTTCAAAAAAGGAATTTTTACTTAACTCCGGAGTGAGTGAATCAAGAAACGCTCACGGTTTGGTCTTTCGATTACATTATAAAAATCATACATTTTCGAAATTATTTAATCTCGTTGATCATATAAATATTAGCCTGTATGTAACAACATAAGGAATTACCCGATTTTAAAGTGAATAATAATTGATCCTCATATTGGTAATTTCATTCATTACTATTTTTCAGATGTTTTTCTCTGATAGTGTGAATTTTCATGTGACTGTTTAAACTTTCAATATGTCTGAATGAATATTTGCATATTGTGCACCTGCATGGTTTTTCTCTAGTGTGAATATTCTTGTGACGATCTAAATGTTGCTTCTGTCTATATGGATTATTGCATATTTTGCACTTGTATGATTCTTCTCCAGAGTGAGTTCTCATATGGGTATTTAAACTTCCCTTATATCCGCTAGAATATTTGCACATTGTGCACTTGTATGGTTTTTCTCCAGAGTGAGTACTCATATGATTGATTAAGTGTCCCTTTTGTCCACAAGAATAGTTGCACATTGTGCAATTGAATGGTTTTTCTCCAGAGTGAATTCTCATATGGGTATTTAATCTTCCCTTAAGTCCGCAAGAATATTTACACATTGTGCACTTGTATGGTTTTTCTCCAGAGTAATTTCTCATATGGGTATTTAAACTTCCCTTATATCCGCTAGAATATTTGCACATTGTGCACTTGTATGGTTTTTCTCCA